>VMDR010001898.1:0-107281 GCA_007922815.1 Macrotus californicus | reverse complement strand
GATCTGGTTCTTAGGCTAAGACTTTTCATGCGTTTTCTTGTCTTCTAGTGGCTGTATAAAGGACGGCCTAAAGAGAAAGCCTTCCTGTATGAGATAGTGGCCAATAAAAGGAATGGCATTGATGTGGACAAGTGGGACTATCTTGCCAGGTACACACTGAACACTTCAGAACAGTTGGCTAAAATCTTTGCATACTTTTATACAATTGTTATTTAGGCAAACAAATAAAAACGATAAAAATGAATGCCTGTATAAATTTAGCATTAATATTTAAGGTACAGTTACCTTGTGGAAAAATTTTATCTGTCTGCTCTCGAATCTTTCTAGGGACTGCCATCATCTTGGGATTCAGAATAATTTTGATTATAAGCGCTGTCTCAAGTTTGTCCGTGTCTGTGAAGTAGCAGATATGATGTGCATTTGTACCAGAGATAAGGTGAGCTGCATCAGGGGAACAGCCACGGAACGACGTAGCTAGAATGGTTATTTCCAGTTTGACATCTAGAAATAAGCGTTCAGTAGTTTGGAAAAAAAAAATCAGTATCTGGTAAACCGTCAATCTCTTCATGCTGAGCATTTATCAGTATCCTAAGGCTCTTTTCACTTGCACTGTAATTGTGGAATAATGATACAGTTACAGTAGACATTTATTAAGTGTTGTGCGAGGCACTGTTTTTAAGTCCTTTAGATAAATTTACTCAATCCTCACAACCCTGTGAGATAGATACTATTATGATCCCATTTAATAGATGAGCAAAGTGAAGAACAGAAAAGACATACAATTAATAAATGGCAGGGCTAGAATTTCGAACAAGAAAATTTGGCTCAAGTCTCATCCTTAATCACTATGTTGGTATTTCATATAGTTAAAATAATGAAATCACTAGGACCCTGTTAGATCAGAGTCATGTAACTAAAGAGTAGTATGATATTGTATTATAAAAAGTCTTTCTTTTGAGCCCTGGCTGGGTGGGGTGTCGTCCTGTGTACCAAAATGTAGATTCAGTTCCTGGTCAGGACACATACCTAGGTTGTGGGTTTGATCCCTGGTCAGGGCATGTATGGAAGACAACCAACCAGTCTCTCTCTCTGTCTCTCTCTCTCTCTCTGCCTCTCTCCCTCTCGTGCTTTTTCTTCCTCCCTCCCTCCCTCCCTTCCCCTCTCTAAAAACAAAAACCAATAAACATACCTGTGGGTGAGAATTTTTTAAAGTCTTTCTTTTGAGAACGAAGAATATAAGAATAATAATACCTAATCTCTAGAGTTACCAAGAAAACTGAAAAATACACTATATGTAAGACGCCTAAACCAGGACCTGCCACAGAGCTGGAACACACAACACACTCTGGCTTACTAAGAATGAAAGGTGCAAACCAATGAGTAACTTCACTAACCCGCCTTGCCATTTTTTTTAGCGGGCCCAGGGATTTTAACGATGTAGCCTTCGTGTCTGCCACCATCCCTTTTTCTTGTTTTATGTAGCTGTCTACGAACAGGCGTGACATAACCCGACGCCACATTGACATTTGCTCCGTGTTTTCCTGCAGGAGATCGAGAACCTGTATGACATGTTCCACACACGCAACGCGTTACACCGCAGAGCCTACCAGCACAAAGTCAGCAACATCATTGACAGAATGTAAGGAGTTGGGGGGTCATTTCCCTATAAAAGCTCCCGTGATGCCTTGCTCTAGAGTGTCATGTGTGGATCCAGTTGAGATCTCTAGATTAAAAATTCAAGTGCATTTTGAGTGAGTAGATCTTAAACTGTTCCCTTAAGTGAAACAAAACAAGCGTCAAGTCAACTTAATTTAGGTGGAGGAGGAGGTGGAGAGTGGATGGAAAGGGATAGGATGAAGGGGTAGAAAAGCTGGCTCAGGCTAACACAGAGAATTGATGCCGGGACGGCTTAGGACTCCTGCACGGGCTGTCGCTCTTGTACCAGGTAGCACTCAACGAGGTGATCGAAGGGATGCGGGTCATTGGCCTTCTGAAATTAATGGCAAACAGTAATCTTAAGAATTAAGATTAATCTCCATGTGTCCCCTGTCAGTTATGTATCAAAATTAATAGCAAATAGCAAAACCGACAGGAATTTCGCTTCTCCTTGTTCCACTGCAGAAAGGGACAGCCTCGTCTCTAGGGGCTGAAAGACCCCAGGAGGAGTTACCAAAAGTCGGGTGTGAGTCCAGTTAACACCTTGTCTCTAAAATGCCTTTAAATCGATTTCATATGAGCCTTTCATGTTCGTGTTCGTGTTGAAGAACTTGACCTGTTTCTTTTTATCATGAGCAGACTAGTTAGGATACATTCTCCTGTTTGTATGGTTGTTACTTTGGCGTAGAAGATTTTTCTTGTTGTTTTTGTTCGTTTGTTTTTAATTGGGACAGTTAGAACAAGGCGCAAAGCCTGGCACTGCCTCTTCCTAAGTTGGTAAAATAAAAATGTGCTTCGTTTCTGCACCCGTGAAACTAAGGCTGTCTGTGTTACTGTTTGGAGGACTAAATAGGACAGTGGTACTCAAGCCTGCCGTAATGCCCGGAACACAGGAAACGTGGCACCCCCAAATTACCGTACACTTATTTAGTATGATCAAGGAACAGGTGTCTCTAGAACACCATGTCTCGAGATTTTATTTCCTTAAACTGGGGAGATTTTCTCAACCTTAAGTAAGGCCTAAAGTACCCATTGAAATGTTCTCATCAGCATAAATTTTTACCGAATGATCTTTAGGATTACAGATGCTCTCCTGGAAGCAGACCCCTACATTGAGATTACAGGTGCCAAAGGGAAAAAATACCACATTTCCACAGCCATTGATGACATGGAAGCCTTCACGAAGCTAACAGGTAAGAACTGGAAGGGAACGTAGATGGTCCTTCTCAGATAAAGTATAAGCTGTCCCTCGATTGCAGGTGGAGTTTTTTTTCAAACATACCAACGGATTTAGCTTCTCAAGTAATTTTATACTTTTGGATTTGAGTTTTATCTCTGCTTCATACTAGCAAGATAACCTTGATAAAGTTATTTCACTTCTCTGAGCCATACTTCCTCATCTATAAAATCGGAGTCGTGATAGATACCTAACACATACTTTTGTTGTGATGCTTAAGTGAGGCCCAGCACCTAGTATGATACATGGCCCGTAAGTGCTCAATATTTATGATTATTTAACTTACAATGGAGGGGGACTAATATCAGACTAATACCCAAAAACTGATCCTCCCCTTTAACGTGTTTTTTTGTTGTTGCAAAACAGAGGATGCCAGGAACATTTCTGCGCACTTCAGCAGAAACAAAGTCTCTCTGCTGCGTGTGGGGGTGGGTGGGGGGAGGGGAAGGTGTTGTGGCTGGTTCTTTGATGTGGGAAAGTGTAGACCGAGATAAAGATCAGTAAAGCAAAAGGTGCAGACCACAAAGTATATACCAGCCAGAGCTCTGCCTTGCAAATCATGGAACTGACAGCTTAACTAAGAATAAAATGAGACAGCAGTCCCAGAGCTTGTAGCATCGGTGGGGTGGCTGGAGGTTCTGAGAGGGAACAGGAGCAGCAGGAGCCGAGTGGCCTGAGACACACAGCCAACATCACTCTATGGCAGCTTCCGGCCTGGGGTGCTGCTGCTGCTCCGTCCCTGCCAGGTCCTGTCTGCAGCCCCGGCCGCTGCGGCAGTGAGACTTGAACCAGGTTCTCTCACACTGTCTTTGAAAAACCCACACTCTTCATTTCCAACCCCTCGCAGATTGATGCTTTTGTGAAATATGATAAAAACAAATTACTAAGGAAGTGAAATGGTGAGGTTGGGGGAGGGGCAGAACATACAAAAATAAGCCCAAATGTTTAATGTTGAATTGACAGGCTTACCATACATTTCAATAAACATAATCAAAAGAAACAAAATACAGAAAAATCTTAATTCTTAAAACTGTATGTTGTTTTTTAAAAATATACATGAAAGCAATTTATACAGAGTCCCTCTTACGCTTGTAACTTTTTAAATAAGATGTATTTATTTATTTATTTAGAGAGAGGAAGGGGAAGAGAAAGAGAAACATTGATTTTTTTGTTCCACTTATTTATACATTCACTGGTTGATTCTAGTATGTGCCCTGACCAGGGATCGAACCCACAGTCTTGGTGTATCAGGATGATGCTCTAATCAACGGAGCTTACCTGGCCAAGGTGTACACTTATAACTTTTTAGTTATTTTCCAATCATAACTAAACCAAAAATTAGAAGTGAAATAGTGATTCCCCATATTAAATGTATTTTTACATTGAGAACACTATATATCAATATTTAAGGTTTATAATGTGACAAGTGAGTTTGCTTCTTGATTGTTAATTAATCTAGGTTGCACTGAGGACAAAGCTACTCACAGGGGATATTATACAGGGTCCGGCGGAAGTAACGCCTGCTTGAGTGTGGTTGGTAGGGTAATAATATGGGTGTCATAATTTGTAGTTTTAATTTGAACATTTCACGTAACATGTCATGTGGTGTGCTCGAGCGTGATATTGTTATGTTACAGAATTACATGCCTATGATTTTGTAATAAAAGAGTTTTTACAAAAAAAAGAGGCATTATTTGTACCAGACCCCATATTTCTAAATTGTTTCTCTGTTTGTTTTAGTAACATCATAGTAGATAAACTAGTCTTTGTTATGTTGATAGGAATAGAAGAAGTTGTAAAACAGTTTGAGCAAGCTTGGGAGAATTATTTTTAGCTTTTGTTCAAAATGAAGCAGGTAATGCGCTTTGTTTTAAAAAGTCTTACTGCCTTGGCTGGATGGCTCAGCTGGTTGGGGCATCATCCCCATACACCAGGAGGCTGCAGGTTTGATTCCTGGTCAGGGCACATACCTAGGGTGTGGGCTCTATCCCCAATTGAGGCACACACACGACTCAACCAATTGATGTTTCTCTCTCACATCAACATTCCTCTCTCTCTGTCTCCCTTCTTCTCTCTCTAAAATCAATAAACATCCTAGGGTGAGTATTTTAAAAAAATTATTTTCTTAAGCTGTCTTCAGTCTTCATTAGAAGCCATCATCAATTCTAACCATTTATCCTGTATCATTTTATTATATTTAACCTATCTTGTGGTGGAAAGAATTCTGGGTTTTACAGCCTTTTGGGTTATCTGACCATCCACGAAGTAGACGTTTTAATGAGGTCTTACTCTGCGGGACTAGACACAGCTCTTGCTCACTGTGAAGCTTCTGTGACGTGCAAACTGGCTTTTACCCTGTTCTGTGAGAGGAGTCCACCGACCATATTGTGGCAGTGTCAAGAATCCCCGACAAAGTATTAGGTCACAGGAGATTTGGAGAACGCACATAAGGCCTTTCCCACTCCCATGATTTGAGACAGGGCTATCTCATTCTTTGTGTGTTTTATCCCTGGCAGTCATATAATCCCTATTGTCCTTGACTACGTGACCTTGAAGGAACAGGACTGTGAGAGCCTTCGATACCTGTCCTGCGTTTCCAAAAGGCAGCGCACCTTCTCTTTATTTTAAACTCTCCACTTATTTTTTAATTTTTTTAGAATGATTTTCCACATTTTATAGTGAACACCTGTATACTCACCACCTAAATCTAGCATTTACTGAACTTGCTTTATCTACCATTTATCATTTCTATATCCATCTTTTAATTTCTCTTAATTTTAAAGTAAATTGCTGTTATCAGTACACTTTAATCCTTTGGCACGCTGATGAACTAAAATCCACTAATTAATGGATGTTTTTCTTTTGATGCAAAATTTACATGCAGTTTATATTAATATATAACTCTTAAGTGTACGTCTACTGCATTTGGAGAAACGCAGGACACAGAACACTGTCTTCTGAGAAAGTTATGTCATGCCCCTTCCCAGCCAGTCCCTGCCCTACCTCAGCCCTGGAAGGGATCACTGTCTTTTCTAGACCTTCCTGTAATTGGAGTCACACAGTGTTTACTCTTCCAGGTAGAGCTTTTTCACTGAGCTTTATCTGTTTGAGATTCATCCATATCGTATTCTTTTTTATTTGCCGAGTAACAGCCCATCCTCTGAATGTATCAGTTTGTTTTTTTCTTCTCTCTGCTTCCTGAATTCTTGTTTCTGACGAACGTTTCAGCTTATCTGGATGTGGCTTTCTTAAGTGTTGCAAATGCTAAGGCCACTGTCTCAGGTGACCATTTTCTTACCTTGGCCTTTATCCCTCAACATTCCTAAGCAATAGGTGGACCTTCCTCCTTTTCTCCCTTCTTCTGCAAGCTCCCTACCTTCACATCTCTTAAATTAAACTGGAATCATAGAATGTTAAATTTAAAAGGACCTTAGAGATCATCTACTTAAAACTTATTTTCTAAGTATTTCTTTGTTTAAGATTTTATTTATTTTCAGAGATTGGGGAAGCGAGGGAGAGAAACATCAATAGGTTACCTCTTGCCCACCCCCAAGTGGGGACCTGGCCCACAACCCAGGCATGTGCCGTGACTGGGAATCGAACCAACGACCCTTTGGTTCTCGGGCTGGTGTTCAAGCCACTGAGCCACACCAGCCAGGGCTTTTTTTTTTTTTAAGATTTTATTTAAAACAAAAGACATTTTAATAAAACACATTTTGTTAAATGTAATAATGGACCCTGTCAAGGAATGCTAATGACTGCTAACCCATTGGTTGAAAACTTACTAGAAAAATCTTACGGTCTCAAATATCACCTTATAGATTATTTAATTACAAAGGGAAAATATATTTATAATGGAGAAAGCTGAGAATTATTGCCTTGACCAGTGGCTGGAGCTTAATATATCCAATAATTGTGGCAAAGCTCATTGGTGACTCCTGATGTGACATTGAGCCCAGCACAATCCTAATACAGTGTCCTTGACAACAGTGTTTAACCTGAATCTAATGGCGAAGAAACAATTGGACAAGTTCAAAGTGTGGGGCACTTTACAGAATGATTGCCTGAACTTTTCCAGAATGTCCACATCATGAAAAATAAGAAGCCAGGGGAATTATTCTAGTTCTAGATTAAAGGAGACTAAAAACACATGACCACTGATGTCATCCATGGTACTGACTGGTTTCTCTTCCCAGCAACAAAAATCCATAAATTACATTATTGGAACAGTTGAGCAAATTTGGAATATGTACTGCAATTTTGATATTTGCATGTCAGTGTTAAGGTTTTTGGCAGGGTCACAGTTATACAGGGAAGGTTCTCGACCTTGGGAGACACAGGCTGACGTATTTGGGAGTGCAGGGTCTTGAGGCCTGTAATTTTCAGATGTTTCCTTCAAAAACTTGTGTGCACATGCGCACACATGGAGATAGTGTGCATATGTGGAAAAAAGGTTAACAGCTGATGAATTTAGGGTAGGAAGGGTATTTTATTTTGAAGTTTTTTAAATAAAAAGCTGGAGGAAAAACAAACTACCTCCTACTGTCATCATGGAATAGAACTTTAAAAAAAGCAATTCACATCACTTTGCTTTAACAGTTATCAACACATAAGAATTTTGCTTCATCCCTCAGTCCCACCATACGCTGGACCATTTTGAAGCAGTCACTAGACATAATTTTATAATTCCTTAAGTATCATTCTTTTTAAACAAAACAGAACAACAATAAATTAATACATGCCATACGTACCCATAACCTAGCCTCAGATCATCAACTCTGGTTTAGTCTTGTTTCATATCTACCCTTTCCCACTCATTAGATTACCTTGAAGCAAATCCAAGATGTTGACTAGAACATTTTTACCAAGGTCTTATCACTTCAATCTTTAAAAAAAATTTTTTTTCACAGTGTGATAAATCATAGTGTGTCCACACTTGTAAACTGATTGAAATCACTTCAGAGGTACAGCAAGGTATGAGTCTATAAATCTTGCTTATTTTTAAAATTTTAATATAACTGAAATTTCATCCAATTGGCAGATAACATTTTTCTGGAGATCTTACACTCTACCGATCCCCAATTGGATGCAGCACGAGAGATTTTAAAAAAAATTGAACACCGTAATCTATACACGTATGTGGGTCAGGTTCTGCTAAGCGAAAAGAAAGAGAGACTTGAAAGGGTAAGTTGAGTCATCAAGCATCTTGCCATGAGGGCAAGACCCTCTGTCCTCCACGAGGAATACCGTTAACCCGTCACAGCTCCATGGTTCTCCTCTGAGCTCTTTACATGTGTTCTCCTTTAACCTCATCTACATGATCACAGTATTCTTAAGTCTGTCTTGTACATGGAAAGAACTGAGGCTTGGGAAGGGATTAAATAACGTGCCTATGGAAGCACAGGTAGCCAGCCAGGATTCAAAGCCACATCACACTTACTCTCAAATGAAGATATTTGTATGAGCTTCATTGAAACCTTAAGGATCTGCTGCTCCTTAACTTCTTTCACAGTTTTATCAGGTTCTCCCAGATGGCAAATGCTTGTATTTTTTAGTTTCTGTTTCTTCCTCTCCTGCTTGTTGAAGATTTTCCTCTCTGCCAGCAAGTGAGTAACATGAGCCATGCCAATAACCACACCCTGCTTTTAATGCCTCATTGGGTACACTTTATTTCCTCTTGCTGACAAACAGGCCGATGCCACATTTTTTAAAATGTGTAAGTTCGGTTATGAAAATCGCTCTTTTGTGATTCGTTGAAAGGATGATATAGGCACATTTCTCCTGTTTTTCCTGCATGACCCAAATCAGCAAATAACTAGACACAAAGGGTCCTTGCATAGCACCATTTTGTAATACACTGTTTTCTGTTAGCTTACTTAGAGGTGGGAAATTATGAGTGAAGGAAGGAAGCTACGGGACTGTGCTGTCCAATCACTGGCCACTGGTCACCTGGGGCTAACGTGCCATTTTCAGAGAGAGAACCTCTTCATGGCACAAGTACTTAGCAGTGAAGAACTGGAGTTCTAACATGAGGAGACTTGTCTTTTCTAGAAAGACTATAAAAATCTCCCGAAAGAGATTGCTGACACCAAATCTGATGAAATGAAGCTAGAAGCTGAGCTGAAGGCCGAAGACATCATTGTGGATGTAAGTAGTTCACCTGATAATATACTAAGTAAAGAATTTTTTCAAGAATAAATCCCCCCATTATGCATTATAGAAAATTTGAAAAATGTAGAAAGGTAGAAGAAAGAAAAGAATCGGAGTTCTACTCCTTTGAAATCTTGGGACTCTGCTATATATTTTTTTATAAGGCTCTCATTTGTTATTTTCTTGTTGACGCATCTGAGTGAAGGGCAGTCTGTCCATAACCGTCTTTTGCCAAGGGATATGAGGAGTCAGTTGCCCTGGGACCCACTCTCTATTCACTTGGCTGCATATTAAAGCGCCTCAGATTTGCAGATCAGGCTGCAATTTCCTCTTTCATTAGATGAGGTTCCACCCCAGAATAAAGGGATCTCACATCCTGACTTCCTGAGACTCTAAAAGACTTCACTCTCCAGAATGATTTCCTGGCTCTCAGGTATCTGCCCTTGCCCTCAGTGCATTACTGGGGGACTCTGTCATCCTCAACTCAGTGCGGTGCTGCTAGTCACTCCCTTTTGGTTTTCCTCTCAAAGTGCAATTGCCTAGCAGGGGTGTCCAACCTTTTGGCATCTCTGGGCCACACTGGAAGAAGAAGAGTTGTCTTGGGCCACACATTAAATACACAAACACTAACAAAAACTCCTGAGCAAAAAACAGGTTTTAAGTAAATTTACGATTCTGCGTTGAACCACACTCACAGCCATCCTGGGCCTCATGCAGCCCAAGGGCCACGGGTTGGACACCCCTGGTAATGGACATAGAGTCACAGGTTCCTGAAGAGCCCTTGCACGGGAGAACTTGATATACACATGGCCAGAAAAGAATAAGCTGCTTTTTATCCTAAAGGCAAATTGATGCAGTAATGAAAGATTTTTTTTTGACTATCTGACTTGCAAGAACAAAAAATTGTATAAGACTTTGCAATAATAAAGGCATATGAAAATGGGAATGTAACTTGATATTAGAAACCAAACTAGCGTCACTCAGCAATTTCATTCTAGGGATTTTTCCTATGGAGATAATCAATTTTGCAAAAAAGTACAAATATATTCACTGTGGCATTATTACAGTGTGAAATTAGGAAAAATGTATATGTCTCTCAATATGAAATACAGTAGAACAATGCAAATATTAAAAGTTGTTTTTAAATCAAATAAAAATGGAAACAAGTTTTTTACAAGGAAAGGTATTTGTATTAAGTGAAAGAAAGCAGCACACGCAGGATGATTTTATTTTTCTATGTATAACACGTACATGTGGGATCGTGGGAGGCGCTGAGCAGTTGCTCCCTCCCAGGTAAAGGGACGCAGCGCCCTCACTGCAGCCACCAGTGCGGCGTCAGTGGACCGCACAGAATGGGAGGGCTGGCCGCGTACTGCGGACTCCTGGTGTCACTCGTGTACCGCAGCTGAACCCCTGACGCCCACCTTTCTCTCACAGGCTACTACTGCCAGTAGAGCCACCAAACCTCATGTACTGGTTTTCTTCAGTCACCACTCACTGGATAAGCTCCTCTTATCCTCGGTCCTTTCCTGGATCGTCGTCGCCACATTACTGTGTTTTTGCCCCTTACTTCACGTCCAGTCCCCCTCTCTCCCAAACGTGTCCGTGGAGCCCTTTGGCATTTTCCCTTCGTAGCCAACCAGCTCCACTGTCGCGTCAGTCGCTTGAGCGAGTAGCTCTTTGTCTTGGTGGCGGCCTGGCCGTCCTCTGAGAGCCTGGCTTCCCTGCAGCTCATTCAGGAAGAGCACATTCCCCAGGGTTAGGACACAGTGCTGCGCATCAGACCCCATGTTCCCTAGTGCCTCCCACGTCAAGACCCTATGCAAGGTCCCTGCTCCTCTGAGACTGACATCCTCAAACCACCTGTTGCCCTCTTGTTGAAGAGTCTTGCTGTCCGCTCCAGTTCCTGCCATTATCCTTCACAGTCCACGCGGCCAACCAACTCTGACCTCTTCATGCTCATCCTCAGTGACCTCGGCCAGCACTCAGCATGCTACACTCTGCACCTTACCAGCACTCAGAAATACCCTCCCTCTAGAAGTCACTTCTTCCAGCATTCCTGCTCGGTCCACAAACCCCTTTCTTGTATGCTTGTTCTTAGCTCATGGGGACCTCCTATTGACTGTCTCTTTACTTCCAGCTTGTCCACGCCCTTCTATCTTCACTTCTCTTCCTGCCCGACTTAGACTCCGTGCTCCATTAATCCAGTCATTTCCTGCTGTTGGCCTCAGCCCCCTTGTCTGTCTTTGCATCTGTCTAGCAGAAGGCTGACTGACAGTTCACGGTCACCAACCTCAGCTGGGCCCTCTGAACTTTCCTAGCAGGCTTAGTGCAATTCTCCATGCTCCATAACGACTTTCAAATGACCCTCACTCCTCTCAGACCTCCAACACCGCTCCCCAGCCCCAGCTGTGTTCACGCTCAGTGACTAGCCCCAGGGCGGCTCTCATTTCAGGGATAAAATGTAGGCCCCGAGGTAGGAGCTCCCTCCCTCGACGCCATCAAATAAGCGAGCCTGACTCCATCTGCCACTGTGTTCAGCCTTCCCTCTGGCACAGTGGGGAAGCGGCTCGCTTCCTATCGAAAGGGACCCTACCTGTGATCTAGACCGGGGCTGTCCATTTCTGATGATGGGTATGTTCCACGTATATCTGCACTGTCCATCTTGTCAGTACCACACGGCCCTTGAGCATTTGAAATGTGGCTACTGCAACTGAAGAAGTGGATTTGGTGTTGCATTTGGTGTTGATGATTTCTTTTTCTGCTTTTACTTTTATTCGTATTTCTTCTGTGCTGAATTTACTCCCTGGCCGTAAGTTTTTGTTTCTTCAGTTTCTTCTGGGATGTCTTTTTCTTCTGTGCATCCTCCTCTTCGGGTTTGGGAACAGTCTGCGCTTTTCAGTAGGATCGTCTCAGCGTGGCAGGGAGAGCTGGTGTGTGGGTTCACCCGCCCATGAGCACGTGAGTGCTGCACTGCATCTTGGGAGCTTTGCTCACCTGGATGTGCTCAATGACCAGAGAGTCTGCCTCTCAACCCTAAGTTCAGCTTCACTCTCTGCCTTTCTGAGCACGTGCAGCAAAAACTCGGCACTCTTTTTGGGCCACCGACCCTGTGTCCAGCCCCACTGTTTGGCCTGGGCACACCTCCCAACTCCCCCATTGTAACACATTGCTTCTGTGAAGTGACATCTTTCAGATACTTGGTGGCTTTTCGAATATGCATACCCCGGATGGCCTGGGCAGTTTCACGAGCGTTCTTAAAGTGAACATGAAGGTTTGAACCTCTTGATTTGCATGATTTTGTGGGGTTTTCTGGGTCAAGTGAATAGCGAACCATCTTCAGAGGTCACCTCTGGTCGCCTTCGGGAAAAGGAAGCTGAAGTTAATGACATGAAATATAAAAAGCCGTGCATGGCTGGCGGCTACCACGTTGGGCCCTGCAGCTGTAGAGCCGTTTTTGTCAGTGCTTCTGTGGAACCTTATGGCGCTGGCTCTCCTCTCTCTGGCTTTCCCGTCAGCAGGTAAACAGCCTGTCCTCAGATTCAGAAGGTAACCAGCACCGCCCTCTAGCTGTCTCCCCTCCTTAACCTTTCCTGGGTACTGGATTTCTCTCTTGGGTTTTCTTTATTATTATTATTTTTTAGTCTTTTAAAAAGAATGCAGTCTCAATGTGGCTTCTTCTGTATATTCTTAGTTCTAGAACTTCTGTTCAGCTAGACTTCAGGCGGCTCTCAACAGCGGTTGCTCTGGGGTTAGCTGTCGTTTTGAAGAGGTCGTGGGGGGAGGCGAGCCCGTTGTTTCCTTGCTCCACCATCTTGACTGGAAGCCTCCCCTGTCTCCTTAACAGCCAGACTTCTAAAAAGCTGTCTTTGTCATTTCCTATTTACTTGCGAACCTTTTTTTCTGTTGCCATCCCTACACAAGAATTGTTCTTTCCAAGGTCACCGATGACTCCAGTGTTACGAAGCCCAGCAGACAAGTTTCGGTCCGCTCTGCCCTGGAGCTGTTTCTTCTGCCTGGAATTCTCCCCTTTCCTTCCCAGGCCTGGTTAATTCCTGCTCATTCAGTAATTCACTAGTCATTCCCCAGGAGCTCCAGACCACTGGGTTCCCCAGTTACAAGCGTTCATGGCCCCATTTGCTTTATCTTGGTGGCTCTTATGGTAGACGTGGTTAAATGATTACTTGGATAATTGTTTGTTGAACTTCAGCCTAGGCCGTGTGGTCTATGGCAGGGCTGGGATTGTATCAAGTCTCCTTACTGTATCTCTAGTGCCCACCACAGTGTCTGTTACCTGGCAGGTAGACCCTACCAATGTGGAGAGCACAAATCCCCCCCACCCATATTTCAGAAACAGATCCCTGCGGGCCATGTACCGTTTTTGTTCCATGATAAGCCGATTCACTGGTGCTCTTCTGAACCTTCAGAGCGCTTTGCCCCGTTTCTTCTGACGTTCCCACAGCCCAGAATTCTATTCTCATTGATGGTGCTGAATATGTGAGTGATCGTTTATTTCTTGCTTTTATTGAGGTTGTCGACATGGATTATGGGATGAAAGACAAGAACCCTATCGATCATGTTCACTTCTATTCTAAGACTGACTACAGCCAAGCCAAAAAGATTACTAAAAATGAGGTAACTACTTAAGTTAATAAAAGCAAACAACAGAAAATCCTGTAGTGGCATGTGGCAGATCTTTATAGTTCATTTGCATTTTATGTACAGGCGAGGTCCTAAAGTCAATTCATATGCTAAAATAATAATAATAATAAGCAGCTTATCTTTAAAATTAAAGTGTACCTGATTTTACATAAACTAGACCACCCTAACAGCCAGTTTTTCCTGCTTGCTGAGCCTAAATAAAAGCACTGTTTTCAGTTTGAAGTCAAGGTTATAAATCTCTGGGGAAGGGAGTGATGTGAGGTTGGGGTCCTGTCGGTTCAATGTGCTTATGTGTCTATCTTTTGCTTGAAAGTCTGTAGTCTACATACGATTCTATAATATAAACCTTTAGTCTTTTATCAGTTGAACGAACAAATATGGGGCATTTTGCAATATGGAAACTACCATGAGTTCTTTTCTTTGGCTTATAATCAGGTTAAATCAGCAAAGCAATGTGGCGCTTTTACTCTTACATCAAGACTGGAGCTAAGGAGCAACTGATCTCTCTTTCGTGTGTGAACTCCAGGTGACAATGAAATCTTTTCTTCTTTGAAAAGGTCTCGTGCCTTCTGCCAGACCGATTCGCAGAGCAGCAGGTCCGCGTGTACTGCAAGAGGACGGATGAGAGGAGCTTGCTGGCCGCACAGCAGCGTTTCATGAAGTGGTGCCAGCAGAGGGGCTTCCCCAAGCCAAAGGTGGGTGGCTCGCCGCTCACTTACTTTGCAGAATTTTTACTGTTTAAGTAAAGACCAAAAGAGATCCTTACCTCTCTCTGAAAAGTTCTCACTTAAATTATAGTCATTTGGCCCTGGCTGCTGTGGGTCAGGGGATGGAGCACCAGCCTGCACACCAAAGAGTTGTGGGTTCGATTAGCAGTCAGGGCACATGCCCGGTCCTCAGTAGGGAGCGTGCGAGAGGCAGCCACACAATGATATTTCCCTCCCATCCCCTCTTTCTGAAAATAAATAAATAGAATCTTTTTTAAAATTTTAGTTATTTTGTTATGGTCTTACAAAAAAAAAAAAGATTTTCCACTTTAAGCTTTTCTTTTAAAATGTCTGAATCAATGTGAAGCAGGATTTTCTTCCTACACCGGTTGTGTGGGGATACTCTGTTGGTCACTATTGTCTTAATACAGGTTTAAAATGCTGAGCGTGTGAAGAGTACTTTATAATGTTTTCACTAGCTGTTTCATCCAGGCCTTTCAGCGGCCGGGAGGGAGTCCGAGTGTTCTCATCTTTCAGAGAGGATCACACACACTGGCTGAAGTCCACATTCAACTGATAACAGTTTCCTGCCTTTTTATTCGAAACTCAGTGTACCGAAACTTGTAAACAATTGAAATTCTCTGGAAGGAGAGAGTGGAGAGGAAGTGGAGCCAGCCACGGTTGCCAGTCCGTGGAGAACGTGGTTCAGAGCATCCTTCATTGGTGGGCACATAGTAGACGCCTGGCACAGAGAAAGTGACCAGTCAGTATTTGCCAACCGAATGCATGTAATTAGCAAGCAGGTGGGAAACAGCATTTCACTTCCTGGTCTGGGTCTCCCTCTCACAGCCTCGTAGCTGCCTTTTCCCTCTACACGTTGGACCCTAAAGGCAACAAAACCGAAAGGTCAGACATGAAAGAGTAGCTCAAGTGCCAGGTGGAGTGGTCCAGGGGAGTTCGGTCAGCACTCAGAGCTGGGAGAACAGACAGCAAAGCCTCCTGAAGGAGGGCAGATCCTCCGCGGTCCAGACGGCCAGTTGTGTTTGGGTGAGGAGCTGAGAAAGGTGGGCGCACTTGGCAATGGGAGCAACACCGAGGCCAGGAGGTGGAGCAAGCTGAGTGGGTCTGCGAGGACCCGGAAGAGACCTGCTGGCTGCATAGAGAATTCTTACCTTCGAGTGGGGGGAGGTTAAGTGGGAAGAGTGGACTAGATTGTGGAGAACCTTGGATAATCAGCTAACAAAGAAGGGTTTTTTATCGTGTTTTTTTTTTTTTTTTTCTTTTATTTATTTACTTGTAGAGAGAGGAGAAGGGAGAGAAACATCAGTATGCAATTGCCTCTCTTGTGCCCCCTACTGGGGACCTGGCCTGCAACCCAGACATGTGCCCTGACTGGGAATTGAACCAGCGACCCTTTGGTTCGCAGGCTGGCGCTCAATCCACTGAGCCGCACCAGCCAGGGCCGAAGGTTTTTTTTTTTCTTACGCACAGTCAGGAGGGAATCATCAAAAGTGCCCAAGGCTCACTGTGTGCCTCTCATTGTTATTTACTTCTGTGCGGGTCTTGTCTAGCTGGAGCAAGACCCATGGGAATAAGGAAGGATGGATTGGAACTTGGAGAGACTGGAAGCCGAGAGGCAAGAGACTGTTGAAGTTCAGCCCTTGTGGCGATAACCACCTTAAATCTAGATACAGTCACTCATTGAATGAGCACCTTTGCCTGGTCCTGCGTTAGGTACCAGGGGTGGAACAGCGCCTAAGACAGACATGTTTCCCACAGATCTCACTCCAGCTGGAAGGGACAGACACACAAGTAAATCATGAGTACAGTGACGTGGTAAGTGCTTTGGGGTGGGGGCAGCATGTTCAGAATCTTAGAGGACATAAAAGGGGAGCTTTTAAACAAGGCTTGGTTGGTTGGAAAAAGCTTATTTAAAGAAGGATTTAGAAGCTGAGACCTGAAGGATGGGTGAGAAGTGGGGAAGGGAAGGCCTGAAGATGAGACAGAACAGGGGGCATTTAGGGGAGGGGTCTTGGGCACTGTGCAAAGTCCTGGAATCCCATGAGCAGGGGGAGCCATTGAAGTGCCTTCAGCAGGAGAATGACATGTTCAGGTCTCTGCATGTATAAACTTCACTAGAGCCGACATTAGAACAGGTAGCAAAAAGGGCATTTGGTAGATACAGAGATGGATTTGAAGGCAAATGGTGTTGGCTTTGAGATAGGCAGATCTTCCAAATATGAGTGTCATGGCATTGAGTGGCTGCCTTCTCTAATTCCATCTAAAGTCACATCCAGTGTAATGCAGATGAAGAAATTCTAATATAGGGGCCAATATACAAAATTTTTGGCAGAACTAAACAAGAAAATGGGACAATTGAGACAACAGCAGGAACCTGCGACCACCTCTAAGGTAGGAGGTGGGAGCCCAGGTGCTGGGGTCACCTACAGAAGCTAGGGCCGCAGGAGTCACAGCTGCTGCTGCCTGAGCCAGAGGGTTCAGGTGAGGGAGAGCAGTGCCCAGGCTTCTCTGCCCTCCTCTTTCCCAGTCTTCCACTAGCACCTCCCACTGGACAAACCTAACCGGAAGCCAGCAGGTGGGGAGCTGGGAAATGGAGTTTTTGAGAGCAGCTCCTGTTACACAGAGTAGAGCAGGGGAAGGGTGATGGGGGGTCCGAGCAGACAGCCCAGTGGGCGCAGCGCTCTGCCACAGACCCCACATTCCTCGTGCGGTGCGGTAAAGGCTCTCAGAGGCCCCGTGCCCTCATTTAACCTAAGAGAACCCATTCACAGCTTCAAGAACGGTTCAGGAGAGAGCCAGTTAGTAAAGCGCCTGACTTCCTGCACCATCTGTCATGGTGTCACTTCACTTTGAAGCCATTCTCGTTTTGGGTGGAGTCGCTGCTGATGGGCCACAGGTATATATATAGCTTTGCAGAGGAAAGTCCCAGTTCTGCAGGTACATAATGTCCTTCCCCCTTTGCTGCCATCTGACAGACCAGGGCCCTGTGTTGTGGAGGGGACCAGGCAAGGCAGAAGCAGGGTCCGGTGAAGCCCCTCGTTCTCTGGTAAAACAGGACAGGGTTTGCATTCTGTGAAGGTGTGTAAAGGGAGAGGGCCGTGGACCCGGGTGGTGTGCTGCTTCTGGCCGTCTCTGGAAAGAAGAGGCCTGGCGGCTGTTGCTTGTCACCTGCTTAGGACTGTGGAGTTTCTCATTTGACCCAGGCCCAGGACACACGTATGATTTGGGGTTTTCCAAGAGGACGTAGGTCTGGAAGCAGTCAAGCCGTGAGGCGATTTGTGTGTCCGACACTTTTCCCTGAAATTATGAAAACTGGCTTTTCTCTGTTGCTACTTTTTCTTTTTTTCTCCTTGACAGGAATGCATGACACCTCTAAGAGTGGAGAATTCCCCGCATATAGCTCATACCCGAGAAGTGAACAAAGCCCGGACCTGGCTGAAATTTCCAGATGATTCTGCGTGAAGGTCCGCCATCATTTGTTTGCAAGAGTCCCTCGCCCTGGCACAATTAATTAACTGAGGGCATTTGATCACAGAGTTATACAGATTTGGTGACAGCTAGGGCTTTTTATCTGATATTTTGAATGTACACCTGTGCTGAACTTAAGCAATTTTTATTCAGAGAAACAAAAAGGTATTAGGCAGATCTTGCTATACATGCTATGAAAAGCATTATCTCATCTATTTTTAATATTAATTAAAGCCTTTCTCTTTTAGTCTATATTTTCTTAGCATAACAATTCTTTTATATACTCTGAACTTTTGTGACATGATTGTTTTTTAAAAAACAAAATTGGAAACGACAGGAGGGCACACGCTGGAATTTGAAGCTGCGATTGTCACAAACAGTGATGGTTACAAACGGACACGCAAAACCCTGGCCCCTGAGGAGGTGCCGCCCCGAGGCCGGCTCGCCTTAGGTGACGGGAATGCTAGTGAAGGACACCTTCCCTCACTCGGTTAGCCACGTTGGGGTGGACAGTAGGAGATGAGAGCCAGGAACAGGCTCCAACTCTCTGGGGAGAAGCCTTATTATCTGAAGGCTCTGGCCTCTGAACTGGGACATAAAATACCTTTCAGGAGACCCTACCCTCAGTGGCAGAGGGATCCCCCAAACCAGGCTGTTGTCTGGGTCAGCTGTGGCTCCAGACCCAGGCACTTTCTTTCCCTCCTGAACACTCAGGGCCCAGCCTGGAGGAGGCAGCTCCCCTCCCACTGGCTCCCTGCACCTCCCTTGTGAGCTGAGCAGAGAGGTCACAGGACCCTCCGCAGGGCTGCTTGGAGCTGGGGCTTGTTTGTGCTGGTTCAGGGCATTTTATGGTGTCAGAGCAAAGACTGAGCTACCCGTGCTGAGATGAGTGATTACCCAGTGAATTCCAGCTTCCCCTTTGTCAATGGACTTCTTTACCTCCAGCGGTGGAGTGGACACCCCCGTGGTTGAGTGGCACTCCTGTGTTGAGCGCCCGCCCCCACCCCACACGCATTTCCAGTCCTGCAGCATTCACCGAAAGCGAAGCCCAAGGTAGAGCCACAGCCTGCAGTGGCCAGGGGTCCCTGAAGATGCGAGGCAGTGAGGAAGGAGAGTGTGAGCTCCTAACCGATGTTTCGATGCTCCCCGTGGCAGGTGGGAGTGGGGAGCCAGCCCTGGCTCTGGGCAAGAGTAAGTGGGGGAGGGGAGGAACTCAGACCCCAGGCCAACGGATTGTCCTGACTCAGGAGCGCTGCCCCCTCCCTCTGTAAGCAGGCTCTGTTCTTTTGACACTGGGGTGAAGTGTATTTGTTCTGTATTAGCTCCACCCCCTCCTCCATCCGTCAACAGGCAATTAAGAGTTGGCACTAATTCACAGGAGAATCGCTAAACCCTTCTCTGGCTCCTGTGGTGATGCCATGTCGGTGGGGATGTGTTTTCTCGTGGGGGCTCAAGACACACAGGTGAGGTCAGCTGTGGTACTGGGGCACGTCTGTTTTGACCAAAATGCCTCTGAAGCAATCAGTGGGGAGAACTCTAGGCCTCAGGCTTCATGTGCCCAGACCGACGGTCGAGAATGTCATGGTGTGTGTTTTTCTGCTGAGATTGTTTTATTTCTGCAACCCCTATCCTGAAATTGCTGTGGTTACTTTGTAACTTCGTGGTCCCTGTACTGTATCATTGTGCTGAGAAACAACCTGAAGCTACTGGGGGTAAGGCAGCTGCACTTTACGCTATTTACAACTGTTTGAATGATGAGAACCCTGTGTCATTTACAAGGTTAGATTTATCTTAAGAAACATCTTCACTGTTTGTATAAAAATGGAGACTTTTAACAGCTTAGTCTCTGGAGCAACTGTATGCTATGACCTTGAGACTATAAACAGAACTGTGAGTTGAAATGACTGGTTACCTAATTTGGGTGAGGAAAATATCTGCAATAAAGCTTCATAATATATAATGTCCATCTTGATACCAAAGGTGTCTTCCTTAGTGACTGTCTCACACTGTGTGCCCGGTTTTGACCCTTGTGTGCCAAGGAAATGGGTCTAGGAACCTACCCAGAGAGTTCTTAGTCCCTAGGTGCTGTGTTGGGTCTGTAAGAGAGGGGATGGTATTTAACAGGGTCCAAGTCAGTTCTTTTTCTCATTCAATAGTGGAGAGCCAACAGCATCATAAAGAATGTTTCCCTTCTGGCAGGAGGTCGGTACGAGCCTGGGAAGGGATATGGATTTTTCTTAGTTTTCTGAGCCCCTGTTGTGCCCCCAAATGTATCCTCCCAATGTCCTAACCCCCTGAGGTTCCCATCTGCAGAGTTTTGGCTTCTTTTATCAAGTGTGCATATTGTTCACTTGGCGCGTTCATATCTTCCTCGTGCAAGCACCCGGCACACTGGTGGCAGACACAAAGCCTTCATTGTTCTAGAAAAAGGATGAACAACCAGAGTCTTTATTCGGTTCGCTGGTTGAGCCCAGGTATCTGCGGCTTGACGAGAGCCTTTCAGTTAAAAATCATTTCCGAGACACAGAGTAGAATTCCATTTTTGTAAGATACACATCTGTCTCTCCATGGAAAATTGTCTGGAAGGATATACATGAAAATGTTAGTGTTTTGGAGGGTGGTTAAATTTTAGGCAATTTTAATTTTTTTTGGTGTATTCTGTTGTTTTCTACACTGAACATGTATCAGGTGCATAATTTTTTAGAAGATAATTCTGAAGAGCTCCGCACTGCTCAGGTGAGTAAACATGGTTCACTCCTTTAGTCGCCTCTCCAGGAGAGCAGTTCCTGCCCTGTGCCTGTCCCCAGGCCACCTGGCGGTTGGGTGGGGGCAGGTGGCTGGCCCACAGCCACAGTCAGCCACTGGGACACCTCGCCATCTGTATTTGGTGCAGTGGCCTGCCCCGTGTGCAGGAGCCCTGGGTGGCGTCCATGAGCAGGTCAGAGCGCCGGCTGCCTCCGGGATCTACCCACCAGGTGCCATCAGCTCAGAACCCAGGCCTCCAGTTCCTTGATGCAGAACTGCTCCCGCCGGGCCAGCACCTCGTTGTTGAAGGTCGCACAGGGCTGGCTTCCCCCGTGATACAAGTCTCCGTCCAACCACAGCCCAAACTGGCCACTAAAGGGAAGAGGAAAGCGTCGGCACGGCTCTCTCCCAGGTGCCAGGACCCTTCGGCTCCACGCCAGCAGCCCTCGGCCGCACCGTGGCCGCAGCCTGTTTCAATGTCCCTCAAACTGACCTATCCCATGATGTTGGGGACTCCACACATTGTTCCCCACAGGGTTTGGAGTATTTTTTTACAGTTCAGTGACTTTAATAAACACACACAATGGTGCAACCCTCACCATTTGTGAATGTAAAACATTTGGAGGGTATTTAAGACGGGAAGGCTTCACCAAAGGAGGGAACCTCACAGACGTGGACTCTGAGCCCAGAACACGTCGAGAGGGCATCCACTTCCACTCCTTCATCCGACAGCACTCCTGGGCCAGAGCAGGCCGCAAGTTACTGCAAGTCAGCAAAGGCCGTGTGCTCTGGGCCAAGCTGCCTCTCTGTGGAGGCTCTTCAGGTGCCTGGGAGAGCAAAGTCCTTGCCTGGAACTGATCAAACAGGCTGCCATCTTTACCCTGGGGGGAGGATTGATTCTGCCTGAATTTGCAGGTCACACCAGGAGCGAGGCTACCCTTTTCTTCCTGACCCACTACACTCCCCCCACCCCAACACACACACTTGGGTGGGGTTCCAGGCAGGCTCCAGTGAGTTACGTTCCCTAGGATTATGGTGCTGGCAGGTAAACGGGGCTAGCCTCATCCAGCTGTGTGGAATGCTCTTCCTGAAGTCACACAAATTCAGACTAAGCTGTCACCAAATGTGAGCACTTAGAAGGAGAGCTCAGGGCATCCTTACCCCTCAATGTTGACTCCGGGGGGTGGGGGGCAGGGCGTGGAGGGGGGCTGCTGAAGGGAGAGGCCTGAAAGGTAACCACCAACCTCCCGGTTTTATCTGGGGTAGAAGGGACGAGAACACAGGCCACCCTGAGACTCAGGGAGGACCAAGACACGCACCTGCCACTGCCCATCATCAGTGAGTCCAAGTCTCCTTTCACAAAGAAAGAGTTGCTTCCCGTCCACTTGAAGACCTGGGATGACACAAAAAGGCCCTGGTTACTGCCCTGCAGCTTGACTCCGCGCCACTGGATGGCAGTATCGTGAAGGGGATGGAACATCCAGCCCCGACTCAGCCGCCGGAAGTACTCTGGGCTACCGGCGCTTGAGGTTTCTTGCCAATCTCGAGTTCACCGCCGCCCAGCCCCCTGCCCTGCCCTGACCCGACCCTCCTCTTCCCCCAACGCCGCTTCCCAATCTAAATCCCCTCAGCCTGTCTGTTTTAGGGATAGAACAGAACCCGCTGGGGCTTCCTGCTTCCAAACCTGGAGAGAGGAGGGGAAAAGTCCAGGTCAGGATTTGGGCCCTGATTCTCCCAACAAAGTGTCCCCTCATCTCTCACTGGAGGCAGCACCAAGCCTGCCCATCCCCCAGTGCTGCCTCACCCAGTTCCTCAGCAACTTGTGCAGGTCCCACCCCAGAGAGACCCCCTAACGACCACCACTTCTGTGCCATCCATCTCATTCATTTTTGCCCACCCCGTGCACACACACCAAGTCACTTCCTGCTGGATCACATCTTCATCTACCTCCTACCCACGGCTCGCCTCTACACTGCAATCTGAGTGATCTACCAATTTGGAATCAAATCATATATTATCGTCCCTCTGCCTAAAGTCCTCCAGTGGCTTCCCACTGCAATCGGAAGAAAATCCAACTCCTTTTCTCTCTCTGATCGCTTCCCTACTGACTGCGCTTCAGCGACACTGGCTTTTCTGTTCCTGGGACACCCAAAGCTATTTCTGTTTTGGGGCCTTCACCCTGACTGACCCCTCTGCCTGGAATGCTCTTCCTGCAGACCCACAAATGGCCCAGTTCTCCTCTTTCAGCCCAAATGTCATCCCAGAAAAATTTCCCGGACCACACTACCTAAGTAGCCCTTCCTCCAAGACCCTTTTTCCTTTCTTGCTGAGATGGCCTGGTTCATGCACCGCTGTGTCGTGGCCTGTCCCCTAACATGTACCCTCTGTGAGGGCTGTCTTTTCTCCCGGCAACGTTCCTGAGACGTGGCACAGATGTTTGTTTGACGAATAAATGATTCAGAAGTTAATTTGGCGAATAAAAAGATTTCTACAGGGCCGCAAAAGCATAATATATCACTGCCTATAATTAGTTCCAAAAAAATACGGTGTCAACAACTAAAGGCTTTTTAGCAAAAGAAAAAAAAGGCTAATAAAAGATCAGCCTGGGCTCAGAAGAGATGAGAAAACATTAACAAACGACCACTAGAAGACAGAGCCATTCAAGTCCCTTACTTTCATCAAGGAACATGACCTTCAAACGTGAAGGCGGAAGACAAACATTGCTACAGAACAAATGAAGTCCAAGCTCGTGGAGCTGCTTGGAGCAGCGACCCAGGAACTGCTGCGAATTCATGAGGAACACAGGCAAGTGCCAGAAGATCAAAGACAGGAGAGATCAACCAATTTTTGAAAAGATGAGATTCCATAATAATAGGCTAGCAAGACAGACAAGATGCCCCTGAAAAAAAATCATTTCTTTTTTTTTTTTTAAGCATTTGACACCAGGCAGTGTTTTAGGTAACAGGTAGAATGGCGGCCATAACAAATAAAAATGCTTGCCTCGTAGGACTCCCATTCTGGTTAGAGGAGGCAAATCCATAAGTAAAATAATTACTATGTTAGGTGGTGGCAAATGCTCAGGAGCAAAAAGGAGAGAAGGGCAAGGAGGGATGGAGTATTATACAGTGAAGTCAAGTGATCGGGGTGGACCTCACTGAGAGGGTGACAACTGAGCAGAGCGTGGAAGGACGTGAGGACTGAGCTCTGTGGAGGTGCAGCGGGGGCACTCCAGGCAGGATTCCATGTGCAAAGGCCCTGAGGTAGAAGCAGGCCTTTGTTTAAGGGACAGCTCAGAGGTCAGTGTGGCTAGAACGGAGTGAGGTAAAGGGAAAGTAGCAAGAAACAGCAAGAGAAACAGGCCAAAAGACGGAGGCACTTGGAAGTTCTTGTGAAGATTTTGGCTTTTCTCCGAGGGAGAAAGGAAGCCATTGGCAGCGTGGAGCCAAGGAGTGATGTGTTCTGACTTACCTTTGAAAGGGATCCCTTCATCTACTGTGATGACTGAAGGCGGAAGCGTGAGGAGGCAAGAGCAAGAGAACAGGCATGTAATGATGGTGGCTGGACCCAGGATGACAACAGAGGCATGGGGAAAAGTGGTGGGTGCTGCACGTAGATGGAGAAGGCAGAGCAGCCAGGGTCCGTGGACAGCTCAGGGGTAGAGTGTAAAAAAAAAGAGCTGTTAAGAAGGACTCCAGAAGTTTGGTCTGGGCAGCAGGGAAGATGGGGGTGCACATTCACTCTGTTGGGGAAGATGGCAGAAGGAGCTATTTTCTGGGGAGAAAGTCAGGAGCTCGGCTTCGGACATGTGAGGCTTCAATGCCCTGTTTGAGACGCTGGGTAGTGGTTGGGTGTGTGGGAGTTCGCAGCCCCGGCACAGAGGCTGTCCGCACATGGGTGGCACAGAAGACTGTGAGAATGGACAAGACCTTGAAGGGAAAGCAGGCAGAGAGGAGATGAGAATCCAAAACTGAGCTCTAGGGCGTTGTGACATTAAAAATTGGGGGGAGATGAGGCAGAACCAGCAAAAGATTCTGCCAAGGAGTCATCAGTTCAGTAAGAGGAAAAGTCTAGAACTTTAGGTTTCTAGCAGGTGAACCGTAGAGGGCAAGGGGGATGACTAGTATCCAGCATGGGTTTGCTGTGAACAACTGACCCTTTTCCTCTTTGCTGATAAGATTACCAGGGTAGTCAGGGAGGCAATGCAATGGATGTGGGGTCTGCCTGTAGCAGGGCAGCCCACAGCTCCTGTGACCTCGTCATCACGAGGCCAGACGCTCGTGTTGTTGGATGTATCTGTAGGTGTCTCGTTCTGTGCTTTGGAGAGGAGGTCTCTAATCACAAGCCAAAGTACCCAAAACTACATATTCCTCCTTCCATTGCGTCCCTTGGCCTTCCTTTCCCCTCTCTCCCTCTGGTAAACCAGCTCAGCAAAACCCAGTCAGGGACGAACCCTCCCCTCCACTCTCCATGAGACCTGGAGACCTGGACGTGGCCGGAGGAAAGCGCACACCAAGGTCACTGGCCTGCTTTTAAATTCGGTCTCAAGCCCTGGCTGGTGTGGCTCAGCGGATTGAGTGCTGGCCTACGAACCAAAGGGTCACCGGTTCGATTCCCAGTCAGAGCACATGCCTGGGTTGCAGGCTGGGTCCCCAGTAGGGGGCTGAGTGAGAGGCAACCACACATTGATGTTTCTCTCCTTCTCTTTCTCTCTCTGTTCCCCTCTGTCTAAAAATAAAGAAATAAAGTCTTAAAAATAAATAAATAAATTCGGTCTCAAACCTCCAACAGCACTGCCTGGCTGTCCTTCTGTTCCTCTACTTTTCTCCCTTTCTGCTCCCGGCGTGGTCACTGTCTGGTGCCTTTTCTCCCCTTGACCTTCACACACCCTTCTCCCTCTCAGTCACAGCGGTGACCTTACCCCGTACTTCGCGCGCGAGCTGAAGCCATTGGACACATCTGTCTTCACCTTCCTACCCCAGCACCCCCAGATCTACCTCGGACCAACCTTGTCTTCCCAGCCTGTATCTGGTGAGCAACGAAGCTCTTCCTCAGAGCCAGTAAGTGGTTGCCAAGGGCCTACTGGGCATTTTTTTATCCTCACCCGAGGATAAGCTTATTGATTTTAGAGGGGAGGGGAGAAAGGGGGAGAGACATATCGATGTGAGAGAGAAATATCGATTGGTTGCCTCTCGTATGCGCCCCAACTGGGGACCAAACCTGCAACCCAGACATGTGCCCTGACCAGGAATCAAACCCTCAACTTTTTGATTTACGGGATAACACTCCAGTCAACTGAGTCACACCGGCCAGGGAGAGCCTTTTTTTTTTTTAAACAAAGATTGGCAGACGGAGGGGGCTGCTCTGCCTGCCACTGCTCTCCTGCCTTCCCTCTGTGGAAAGATGAAGGACACCAGACACCCCAGCCCTGAGGGGTGGAGCTGGCGGCCACTAGGACCCTGGGATCCTTGTCCTGCCACAGACTCTACTCCCCCCTGCAAGGCTGGACCATCACCTTCAGCTGTGGGCAGAAGGAGAAGAGGAACGTCTCGCCGGTACCGTAGAAGCCTTTGCTGAGTCGAAAAGCTGAGGAGGAGAAGGCCCCAAACATCTAGAAAGCAGAAAAGCGTGCAGTTTGCAGCTGGAAGGGAGCTGGTGGCCCTCTGGAAACCCCCCTGTCCGGAGTTGGTAAGACAGGCTCACCCTAGGGGAACAGCTGGGGAGCCCAGGGCAGAGCCGGAGGGCGGAGAGGCCCCCCACCCCGTGTGCCTGTCAGCACACACCACTCCCCTTTGCACTCCCCGGCCCGCTCACCTGCCCATCCTGGTCCCTCAGCGCCAGCAGCACTGGCCCACTGTGGCCCTCCATCTGCCTGTACAGGCTCCGCAAACTGAAGCCATCCCTTGCCGTGCAGAAGGCCAGACTCCAGGAATGTCCGGTGACGCTCGGTGGGAGGTGGAGGCTGAGCTGGGGACAGGTGTGGAGGTGAGTCAGGGATCCTTGTCCTCCTAGCCGCCTTGCACTGTCCCCTTGGGGTCCCGGGGCACTGAGGTTGGACAGCCACCACTCACACAGATAGGGCACTATACAGGTTGCCGAGGAGTTTCCTGTTTCTGGGGGGCTCTCACACCTGTTAGAAGTAGCCCTCAGAGACAGGGCTTATTTTACGGTGAAGGAGCTCAGGCTCAGGGAGGTGAAGCGACTTGCCTGAAGCCCCCTTGGGGAGCAAGGGGCAGAGTCAGGGCCTGAACCCACGTGAAGTCTCTCTCAGGACTCTGTCCCCTTGGTCACCCTGGCCCCTAGTGGCCAGATGAGACCCTGGATCCCTCTAATCCCCCCGCCCTCATCCTCCCACTCCTGCTCCAACTTGGGCTTCAGTTCCCAAAGGCTGGTTCTACTTAAAAATCAGCTTATTTCATGATATTCTAACCTCCTGGCCCAGCGAAGAGGGTGATGCTGGTATTACTGGAGCATTTGATAAGTGGGAAACGAAAGCCCACAGGAGAAATGACTTGCCCGAGGTGACACAGTGAAGTGGGCTCAGAGCAGGAGGGACCCCAGGTGTCCTTGGACCTGGCTGGGCGGGAGGGAGGGCGGGACGGTGGGATTCTCAGTCTCAGGGCTGAAATCCTGCGCCATCGACCTGGCCGAACCTGCCTCATCTCCAAGGCTCCCAGGACCTGGCTGGCTTCTGCCAGCTGGGGCTCCACAGGGTCCTCAGAAGCCGGGGCTGCGGATGCCTCCTCTTCTTCCTCTTCCTCTTCCTCACCTGCCTCTCTAGATGGACTGTCCTCTACCTGGCTGGGCTGTGAAGACACAAAGAGGCCTGGAGAGTCCAGGGACAGGAGACAGCAGCTCCCACATCTTCAGGATCTGAGAGCCTCAGTGCAGCCCCCCAGGCCCATCAGAGGAGGCTGAGGAGTATCCCTCCCAGACAAGACCTGGGCCTGCCTCCAGCCAGCTTCTTCCCTGGCGCCTGCTAGCTAAAGGTCAGAATCCCACACACCCATCCAGAGTGGCGGGCCCTGTGGTTGGTCTGCCTGTCTGCTCTGGATCCAGGGTGGGTGCCAGGGACCCAGTTCTCAGCCTGGGGGCAGGAGAGGAGGCAGGTGACAGCCCAGCTCTGTGTGCTGCCGCTGTGTAAGATCACACATGAAATGACAGCAATGACAAGGACAATAGTAATAACCAGAGTGACCGACTGATTGGCACACCCCCGACCAGGCCCATGTGAAGTGTTTGCTGTGCGTGTTCTCTCCGAATTCCCCCAGGAACCCTAAGAATGTGCTTCTTATCAACCTGATTTTATAAAGGAAAAAAATGAGCCCCCGAGGCTTCCCCGTCAGCCAGTGAAATGATTGTGTATGTAGTTGTAGGTGAAGCGTGTGCAGGTTTGTGTAAAATGTGTACTCGTCCATGTGAATGTGTGTGTTGGTTTAAACTAGCGTTGTACAGGCACATCAGTGTGAGAAGGTGTTGAGTGTAACTGTATGTTTATCTGTCAATGTGTTTGTGAGTGTGAGTTGGGATTGTGTAAATATATGTATGTGAGTCAGGGGGCGAGTATGCTAGTGTATTAATTCATTCCTTCATTTGAGCTTCCTCTCTGTGCCAGAGTGTGGGCATGCGTGTGTGCTTGCACACAATTCGGGGCTTTTCATAGGCAGGAGAGTCCTCAAGGGTGAGAGATGAACAGGACATCGTTTTCCCATTCCCCAGGTTCAGACCTAAGGAGGGGTCCTAGCTGTGTGGGGCTCCTGGACAGAGCTCTACCTGGCACCCACTCCAGGGAGGAAGAAACGGGATAGCGGTCTGTGCTCCTTGAGGTCTTAGGACCATGCGGCTGCCAGCTAAGTCCCCCTGTTCCTGAGTCCGTGCTCTGAACCCCAGGACAGCTGGGAGGGACTTGGAAGAGGAACACATCACCTACCTGCATTCATCCCTAGCTCAGGTCCCACCCTGCCGGAGAGCTGACCTCCCCCCACATTTCCTGACCTAAGCCCCAGCCCAGACTGGGCCCCTTACCAGCCGAGTGTAACGCCAGCGAAGACCTTTCATTCTCCTGCCTGAATCCAGCCACGGGCAGTGAGGGGCCGCAGTCCTGCCAGGGGAGGGAGCACCGCTGGGCAAGGCTTCTAGATGAAAGGTAGAAGTCTGGGGCACACCTGGCTGGCTCCATGCCCATCCAGCTGCCCTTTGCTCGCTCTCACCTGTCACTCCCAGCTGGACTTGTCATGGGTGTGTCTGTGAGGTCAGCGACACTTGGCATTCAAGGCCTCACTTGCATGTCAGCCACACACAGGAAATTCTAGGTGTGATTCCCTTCTACCCCCTCAACCTTCTAGCAGCCTGGCCTAGAGACTCTGGTTCCCTGTATGACTTGGGGTAAGTCCCTTGCACCCCTGGGCCTCGGTGTCCCCACATGGAACCTGTTGGACCACATCATCTCAGACGCCCTTGCAGTGCCCACAGCCGGCAACACAGCTCCCTCTTGGAGCCGATGAGTGAATTGTGCCGGAAGCTTGAGAAGGGTCATCCTAGACCAAAAATCCGATTTTAAAAAAGCAAAAACAAAGACAAAACCCCTTCATTTTTCTAATTAATAAAGTAGTACACCTGTACTGTAGAAAACTTGAGGAATCTAGAATAAAGAAAAATATAAAAATATTCACAATTCCATCTCTCGGAGAGAAACTCTCAACTCCTGAGGGTATTTTTCCAGTCTTCTATATTCCTAAATATGTGTGTATACACATTTATAAATAGATCATACCATGTATAGTTTTATAAAGTACTTTTTCCATGTAACAAATGAGAATTTCCCAAGGACACGTGACTTTTAACGGTTGCTTATTATTTCATCGTAGGATGTACATCGTTTATTCCTCAAATTCTGTTTGCTTCTAACTTTCTGTGATCATAAGCAAAATAGTAATGAACTTCCTTATTCATAAATCTGATTAAATCCTTCATGATAAATTTCAAAAGTTGGACGCTGGACCAAAGGGTATACGCATAGTTTTTGGCGAACGTTTCCAAAAAGGTTTCCTGGTGCTTGAAGCTGACCCGTGCCCAGGTACCTTTAGGGCATCTCAGGTACTATCTCACACCCTCAAACTACAGATAAGGAAGCTGCCACTCAGAAAGTAGGAGGGACCTGCCACAGCCATGTAACAGTGGAACATGGAGGTTGAGAGCATAGGCTCTGGAATCGGTGCTCAAATCCTGGCTTTGCCGCTTACTTGCTGTGTGTCTGTGGGCAAGTTACTGCACATCTCTGTGCTGAAGTCTCCTTATCTGTAAAACATCTATCTCATAGGGCTGTTATAAGAAAATGCCTCAAGAACTGAGATGCTTAGCCAGACCTCCATCTTTCTGCCCCTGCAGTGCCTGGTGTTTGGGGAGCACAGGATGAACGACAGAGCTTTTGCTACCCCACCCCCCTCACACACACACACACACACACACACACGCACGCACGCACGCACGCACGCACGCACACAGCCTCTTTGAGACATCCAGGGCTCAAATTCCTGACAAGTGGCCACTCAGTCTCCACCTGCATCTCTGGGACAGATAGTCACTGGGCCCCTGGCAAGGGTGAGGAGCCTGTGGGGAAAGGTGGGCATCATGGAAACGTACTCACCCTGCCCAGACAAGCTTCTGGTGACCTCCTCCAGCCTACACAGCCCGATGGTTCCCTTAGCGTGTCTCCCAGAGAGGGGGCTGCTTCCAGAACCGACTCTGCCCACCTGGCGGTCTGAATGCAACAGCTTTAGCCCTGCACCCTGGTGTCCCGGCAGGTGGCTGGCATCTCCGTCCTGGCCCAGCTCCAGGTCCTCTTTGGCTCTTATACCTGCCCGGAGGGTGGCAAGCCCTGGCCCTGTGCCTGCTCCGGCTCCAGCTGGGGAGGCCTGGCAGTGATTAGCATCTATCAGAAACTCAAATGCCACAGACACACACAAATAAGGCCTGTCGCCCTCTGGCCCTCAGCTCTGCCCCCACCAGCCCAGAGATGGGGACACTGAACTCCTTGGCTCTAACGTGGAACCTCTCACCTCAGCTAGCAGGTGCCACCTGGTGCCTGATGCCTGGGGCTGCCCCTGGGGTTCCCCTCTTAGATGAGGTGAAGAGTCTTTCCTCATTGTCCTGTCCTGACATGAGGTGAGAGCTTGCACAGGAAGCCCAGTGTTTGGTACACAGTAGGCACTCCATCAGTGGGGGTTACTTCTCTGCCCCCTGCTCATAGTGGGCCTTCAGGGAATGCTGTGTTGTTGAATCACAGAACCTCAAAGTTGGAAGGGGTCTCGGCCAGTCCCAGAGCATGTGGCCCCCACCCAGGGCAGGCTCCCATGGAAGATATCCCCACCAAATGGTCTCCCAGCCTCTGCTGGGTGGGTGAGCCCACTCTCGGGCTGACTGCATCTTCACACAACTGAGACACCCCCTCCTGCTGGGCTCTGTGGAGAGGACTTGGGTCCCTAGATCCTCTGTCCATGGCCAGCTGGGCTGGGACAGTGCCCCCTCCAGGAAGGGTCAGATGCCAAAAAGACCTGTATTATGGGGGAAACAGGCAGGTGAAGGGCCGTGTTGCCACCTCAAACACGACTGTTGCAATATGTGTTTAAACTGTAAACGCTTCCGGGGTCACAGAGCTGGCTGCCCCCCCACCCCACCCCACCACTCTCCCAGCCCCACTTGTCACCCTGTTTCTCCCACACGCCGTACCTGAACCATCGGGCACTTTGAGAAGCCAGTGAGATTTGCTTCTCTGCCCCATTCTTGGTCCTCACGTCCAGGAAAGCTCAGACCGAGACCCGCCAGGAGCACCGGTCACCGTGCTTCCCTGACGCGGGCCTATGTGCCCGGGAGCTGGCTGCCCCAGCTCTGCCTCGCAGCTTGCTTTTTTATTATCCTCACTCGCAGGTATGTTTATTGATTTTTAGAGAGAGAGGGAGAGAAACATCAATGTGAGAGAGAAACACTGATAAGTTGCTTTTCACACGTGCCAGGATTGAACGGAAATCCTGCCCTTACCTGGAATGGAACCTGCGACCTTTTTTGGTGCAGGGGGACAATGTTCCAACAACTGAGCCACCCGGCCAGGGCACAACTTTCTTTCTTTCTTCTTTACCAGACACATGTGGCCTCTTTCAGAACTGTGATAGTCATCGCCAGGAAACAGTTTAAATGTCCAATAGAAGGGGGAACGCTTAAGTGACCCATGGAACATCCGCTCCGCGGAGTATTTCTGAGTAGTAAAAGCGATGTTTGCAGAGTTTATAAAGGCATAGGGAAATGCTTCTGCCACCCTGTTGAGTGAAAAAAAGCAGGATATAAAGTTGTACGTGCTGAATGGCTTCAGCCGTGCAGAACAAACCCGTTCGTGTTGAGAGAACATGATGAGAATCCCCTTAGAACACACCCAGTGTTTGCTGGGCCGGCTGGCTTCACTGCGAACCTCAAGTGGGTGCATCCATGTCCCGGCATACCCCCTCCTTGCCCTGGGAAGTCTGGTTTATCGTCCTCCTCAAAGGCCCTCACTCCGGCTCCTCATTCGCAGCGGGTGACTTCCTCCTTCACTGAGAAAATAGAAGCCATCACCAGGCACTCCCTCAGCTTCACCTCCACCTCGTCCATCTCTCTGCCTTCCCTCCAGGACATGGAGGAAGGGTCCCTTTCAAAAGCGAGTCCCCCCTCCCTAGATCCATCTGTGTCCCCTTCTCCAGCCCTCACTTCTCTCTCCGCCTCACCCAACCCTCGTTCACCCCTCCCTGTCCACACACCTGTCCCCTCCACGACTGCGCCATTTCACTTCTTGGCATACTCCTCTGTCCCCACATTTGGGAGCCAGGGTTCTTCTTCCTTTTTTCAATTAAAAATTTTCAACTACAGTTGACATTCAGTAGTATACCAGTTCCAGGGGTACAGCATCGTGATTAGACAATTATAAAACTTGTGAAGGGATCCCACGGAGAAGCCTACTACCCACCTGGCACTCTACATAGTTATTACAATACGGCTGACCATGTTCCCTGTGCTGGACTTGACATCCCTGTAACTATTTGGTAACTGCCAATTTATACTGCTTAATCCCTTCATCTTTGTCACCCAGCCTCCGACTCCCTCCCATCTGGCAACCATCAGTTTGTTCTCTGTATCTAGGAGTCTGTTTCTGTTTTTTTGTTTTTGTTCTTTAGATTGCACATGTAAGTGAAATCATATGTATTTTCCTTTCTGTGTCTAACTTACTTCACTCAGCATAATACCCTCTAGGTCCATCCATGTTTCTGCCATGTGTCTGCAAGTGGTAAGATTTCATTCTTTTTTTTTTGTTTTTTTAAAGATTTTATTTATTTATTTTAGAGAGAGGAGAAGGGAGGGAGAAAGAGGGAGAGAAACATCAATGTGTGGTTGCCTCCTGCACGCCCTCCACTGGGGACCTGGCCTGCAACCCAGGCATGTGCCCTGACTGGGAATTGAACCAGTGACTCCTTGGTTCACAGCCCGCGCTCAATCCACTGAGCCACACCAGCCAGGGCAGAGTTCATTCTTTTTTATGGCCACTTAAGCACTTGAGTTATTTCCATACTGTGGCTATTGTAAATAATGCTGCAGGGAGGGTAGGGTGCATTTATCTTTTTGAATTAATGTTTTGGATTTCCTTGAATAAATATCCAGGAGAGGGATTGCTGGATCATAGATTGCTGGGTCATAAGGTTGTTCTACTTTTAATTTTTTGAAGACACTCCACATTGTTTTCTATGGTGGCTGCACCAATATTACAATCCTCACCATCACTTGTTTGTTGGTTTATTGATGATGGCCTTTTTGACACGTGTGAGGTGAGATCTCATTGTGGTTTTAATTTGCATTTCTCTGATGATTAGTGACATTGAGCATCTTTTCTGTCTATTGGCCCTCTGTATGTCCTCTTTGGAGAAGTGTCTATTCAGGTCCTCTGACCATTTTTTAATTGCATTGTTTGTTTGTTTTGGTGTTGTGTGAGTTTTTAGTAAATTTTGGATATTAACCCCTTATCACCTGTATCATTGGCAAACATCTTCTCCCATTCAGTAAGTTATCATTTTGTTTTGTTGATTGTATTCTTCTTTTTAATGATTTTATTTATTTTTAGAGAGAGAGGAAGGGAGGGAGAAAGAGAGGGAGAGAAACATCGATGTGTGAGAGATACATCGATCGGTTGCCTCCTGCCCGCAAACTGGGGACCTGGCCCACAGCACAGGCCTGTGCCCTGACCAGGAATTGAAACGGTGACCTTTCAACTTGCAGGCTGGCAGTCAACCCACTGAGCCACTCCAGCCCGGGCAAGTGATCTATTTAAAACATAAATTAGAGGATATCGTGTCCCTGCTTACAATCTCCAATGGCTTGTCATTACATCAAGAATAAAGACTCTAAAAATAAAAAAGAGTAAAATCCCTGCCTAGGGCATGCCTTGGCTCCTGTTACCCACTCCAGCTTTGTATTTTCTTTCTTCCATCACCCACCAGGTTCCAGTCACATTGACCTTCTCAGTTTCTGAAACATCTATTGAGTTTGTTCCTCCTTCAGGTTCCCCTACTAATTCCTCTAATTCTCCTTTAGCCACTTTTTTTCACGATTGATATAATGAAAAGAAATCTTTCGTTTTTAAAAAAAATCACCTCCTCTTAGAAGTCTTCTAGGATTTAGTGTCCATTTAGTTTCCATTATGTCAGTCAATTTAGCAGCTTCAATGAGAGAAAACAAACTTTTCCCGCTGGGTAGTCAGCATCTTCATTTCTTTTTTTCTTATTTATTTGTTGATGGATTGATTTTAGAGAGAGAGGAAGGGAGAAAGAGAGAGACAGAGAGAGAGAGAGAAACAGCAATTTGTAGTTCTACTTATTTATGCATTCATTGGTTGATTCTTGCATGTGCCCTGACTAGGGATCGAACCCACAACCTGGGCATATCTGGAAAACACTCTAACTGAGCTACCCAGCCAGGGCTGTATATCCTCATCTCTCATAGTCTGATGTAATTCTTAACGATCATTTACTGCTTCGTGCCTTCTCAAGTAGAGTTTTGCACAGCACACACTGCGTGCCTGAGCTGGACACTGCCCAGCAGCCCAGCACAACAGGCTCTGAAGTTGGGTGACTCTGGGTTCAAATCAGTCCCAGCCCTGCCACTTCCAAGCTGTATGACCTTGGACAAGCATTCCAGTTGTCCACTGATGTGTAACAAACTACCCCCAAACTTAGTGGCTTAAAACAACAATATTTATTTTGTAGTTTGGGACAGCTTGTTTCTGCTCTACTTGGCATTAGCTGGGGCAGTGCCAATGCTGGGGGCTGAGTCAGCTGAAGGCTCACTCTCTCATGTATCTGGTGGTTCTGGGACCAGAGCTGGCTCGTCGGCTGGAATACCCTCACATGGCCTCTCCATGAGACCTGGGCTTCCTCCTAACGTGGTGGCTGGGTTCCAAGAGTAAATGGGGGGGGGGGGGCGAGAGAGAGAGAGAGAGAGAGAAATTGCACTGGGTGGAGCCATATTGTCTTTCACAGCCTAGTCTTGGAAGTCACAGTGTCACTTCTGCCATTCTCTATTGGTTGAAGCAGTGACAAAGGTCAGCTCAGGTTCAAGGGGAGGAAACACAGATCCCATCCCTCAAGCGGAAGAGTGTCAATGCCACATAGTAAAAAGAGTATGGGATGAGCTATATATACTACTGTACCTATCTTTGGAAAATACAGTTAGCCACAAGTGTTAACCTCTGTGCGATTCTCTACTGAAGCGCTGAGCACAGAGCCTGGCAGAGAGAGCGCTCATGGTCAGGAAGCCGCTGACAGTCTCTCTGCCTGCGGGCAGCCAATTCTAGATGCTCGGCCAGTCTCCCTCCTTTTGTGGTTTCCCTGGTCTGAACTGAGCCCCAGTCCAGAGCTCCTGCTACCTTGGCTCCACTCTACTCCAAGACCCCTTCCTTCTAACACCTTGCTATTCCGCAGGCTCTCCTGGAGATGTAAGAGGGATTAATGGTTCCCTTCAATCCAGAGACCCTCGAGCAGGAAGGGCCTGCACCCTGCCCAGCCATGAGTGCTGGGGCTCAGACAGGACATGTGGTCGAGCTAGGACTTGGGCCCACGTCCAAGTGGGGAGATGCAGGCCACTCAAATTTCAGGACCATGCGTGAGTTAGGAGTGGCCGAGCCAGCCTGGTCTAGCATGTCCCCAGCCTGGATTCACACCATTCAACATCCCCAAGCCCACCTTCTGCACAGGAGCAGAAACTGAATCACAGAGAGGGTAAACCAGTTTCCGAGAGATCCACAGCACCTTTCTCTGTGCCAGACCAGAGTCACCTTATAAGAAACAGGAGCATCCGTGTTGGAAGGATCCCATCAGCTGTTACAGCAGACTGGACCAGGAGGGGACTCTGAGTCCCAGGCGGTGGGGAGGGCCACCCTGGCCCTTGCCCCTGTGCCACGCCATGCCACCCTGTTTGTGTGAAGCTTTTGGCCATCTCCCCCCAGCCCCACCCCGTTTCTATGTGTCTCGGGAGGCCAGGAACACCACTGACAAGTCTACCACTGTGTGCTTCAGTGTCCCACCTGGTGCCTGTGGACCAGGTGAGTGGACAGTCAATGGGGGCAGGGGAGCTGGTATCTCCAGGAGGGGGTTGAAATGCCCGGGAAGAAGTGTTTCCCCTGACCTGAGCCTGTTCCTTACCTGGCTCAGTGGGGGGGAACCTGGAGGAAGGATCTGATCAGGGTGGAGGGGGCACTCACACACCTGGACACACCTAGATGGTTATGAAGCCATGCCAAGTGAGAGGGGGTACCCCAGAAATGTATTCACTGCTGTGGGGGAGGTGAGACAGAAAAAAAGAAGTGGGTCTGGTACTGCCTGCCTGTGAAGGGCAGGAGGAGAAGGAACGGGTTTGGGGGAGAGGGGGACGAATAAGGAGAAAACGGGCAGGTGGAGGAAGAGAAATGAAGAAAAGGGAGACTGATTCATCTTCCTGACCGGAGGGAGGGGAAGAGAGGGGGGAACAGGGGGAGGAACGCGAGGGTGCAGAAGGGTGAACACAGCCCTATCCCCCACCCCAGTGGCAAGGAGGTGCCACCCTAAGGGTGAGTGGCCACCACAGGGGCAGCCAAAGGACTTCTCTGGCTCTGCCTCGCGCGGGTTCCCAGACAGGGAGTAGCAGCGAGGAGCCGGATGGGGGAGAGGGAGGGGAGGAGTGACAGACAAGTGGGGAAGTCAGCAGCCACAGAGACTGCCCTGGAAGGAAAGAAACGACTCCCCCAGCGCCGGAGCTCGGGTGTCGTCCTCAGTTGCTTTTGCAAGAGAACCTGTGGGGCTCAGGATAACCGTCTTCAGCCCGTGCCGGCCACCACCAGGGTCAGAACCTAACCCGAAGCATCGCTATTCTGACACCTCCTAGAGGGCCGCCTCCATGTTAGCGGTGCGGAGCCTGAAACCGGGGTCTCGGAGGAGGGAGAATGTCTGGGATGACAGCCGGTCAAGGTGTGCAGGGCCCGGCATGCACCCAAGGGCTCCACGGTGCTTGCGTCTCTAACAGGAGAGCTGAGGCAGAAGAGCCGAGCACGCCCTTGAGGTGTGAGGTTTGAGGTTCGGGTTCCATTCCGGCTCTGCCAGTGAGCCTGGGCTAAATCGCGTTTCCCCGAGGCTTCAGTTTACTAATCTGTGCTATGGGATCATTGGTCTCGCTCTGCCCCGTTAAGTGGGCGGAGTTCGCGCACGCCCGGCAGAGCGGCCAGGGGCGAGGTACCGGCTGTGTATATGGATGCTTGCTCCTGCGTGCTGAGGTCCGCCCGGCCTCTGCCTGGGAGTAACCCCTCTCGCCGCCTGCGGGGCCCCTGCAGGGACCCTGGGCGCGGGGGAGCCCCCTCCGGGAGCGTCCCCCAGGCCCGCCAGGGAGGGGGCGGCGGCCAAGCGAACGAGGAGGGAGTCCGGGCCGCGGCAGCTCCTGCCCGCCTGACCCTCGAGGGGGTCGCTGTTGCCTCGCAGATCCCTCCCTCTCTCGCAGCCTGTGTCCCTCCCTGCCGCTCCCGCCGCGTCCGCCTTTTGTTCGCGGAGCCGCGCGCACCCGAGCCGAGGCGGCGGGGCGGGGAGCTGGCGGGGCTGCGCGGGGGGCGGGCCGCGCCGGGCGGAGCCGGGGCCGGAGCAGCATCAGGACTCGGAGCCCGAGGGAACGATCGGCGCGCAGGCAGCCGGGGCCCTGGTGCGCTCCGAGGGCGCGGCGAGGCCGAAGGGGCGGGCGCCGGGCGGAGCCGCAGCCGGAGCCGGGGCGCCTGGAGGCGAGCGGGCCGCTCTCTCCGAGCTCAGAGCAGTGGAGAGACCGTTCGACGAGGGCCGGGGCCTGAGCGCAGTGCCGGGGCTGAGGTGGGCCGGGAGGAACTGCGGCCCGAGTGCCTGGAACGGCACCCGGACCCTCCCCAGGGGTGCGGAGGCCGGGCGGGCCCAGGCCATGCGCGTCGCTCTCTGAGGCCAAGGGAGGCCGCGATGGAGGCGCCGGCGGTGGAGTCCCCGGCCCGGGGCTGCGGCCCCCCGCCCGCGCCCACCCCAGAGAGGAAGAAGAGCCACCGCGCGCCGTCTCCGGCCCGGCCCAAGGACGTGGCCGGCTGGTCGTTGGCCAAGGGCCGCCGCGGCCCAGGCCCGGGCGCTGCAGCCGCCTGCAGCGCCGCGTCCTCCTCGCGGCCCGACAAGAAGGGGCGCACCGTGGCGCCCGGTACGCGGGGCTCAGGGACGCGGGTCGCGGGGGTCCGCACTGGAGTTCGTGCCAAGGGCCGCCCGCGCCCCGGTGCCGGGCCGCGACCGCCTCCACCGCCCCCGAGCCTCACCGACAGCAGCTCGGAGGTGTCGGACTGTGCGTCGGAGGAGGCGCGCCTGCTGGGCCTGGAGCTGGCTCTGAGCAGCGACGCCGAGTCGGCGGTCGGGGGCCAGGCGGGGGCCCGCGCCGGGCAGCCGCCCCAACCCGCGCCGCCTGCACAGCAGCCTCCGCGGCCGCCCGCCTCCCCCGATGAGCCGTCGATGGCCGCGTCGTCGGTGGGCAGCAGCCGTCTGCCACTGAGTGCCTCACTCGCCTTCTCCGACCTCACCGAGGAGATGCTGGACTGCGGGCCTGGTGGCTTCGTGCGAGAGCTGGAGGAGCTGCGCTCGGAAAACGACTATCTCAAGGTTGGGGCGCTGATGGGGGAGAGGGAGGCCCCGGGAGGCGCCGGTTGTCACAGACCCGTGGGGCTGAGGCACTAGTCCATCCGCTGCCCCACTAATCGAGCTGGAAAAAGGGACCTAAACCCTTGGAGACCACCGTGAGGTTGATCTAGGGCTCCCTCACATCTCGCCTCTCATTTTATTTGGGAAACCCTCTCCTGTGAGGAAGCTAAATGAAGAGAGTGGCGGAAGGGTTGTGATTTGGGAAGGAGAGGAGGGCTGAGAAAACTGCTTTGCAGAACGCCTGCATGGCAGAGGGGCTGGACCTCCGGCTTCAGCTGCTCAGAACCCCCATCTCCGGGCTAGAGGGCAGGCCTTCGGTGGATCTCCTTTTTTGGGACAGGCCTTGGTGTGCATGCTGCCTGGGAGACCTGTGGCCAGCCCATGCCAAGGAGAGGCCGGAACACCACCCTGAGTCTTTGCTCAGGGCTTTCCCTGGCACAGGCCTGTCCCCGCCTGCCTTTCAGGGCGGGTCCTGTTTGAAAGCATGACATCTGGGAACATCCCTTTGGCTGGAGTCCGACTTCCGCCCAGTCTAACGGTCTCACAGCCTGGGAGGATGATGTCGTGGGAGAGCGGGTTCAGAGGCAGCTTCCTAAATTCCAGGATGCTGTTTTCTGCCCTCTCAGGGACAGGCCCTGTGTACACAGCAGCCCGTTGGCCCCTCACGGCCTGGCCCGTATCCTTTTCATGTTCCCACAAGAGGAGGGAAGCTGCCTGTATGAAAGGGGCATTCCCTCTGGACACGCGGGGGCCTGAGAGCTCCCCTGGGAGAGCAGGCTTTGCCTTTGCCCTTTCTGTGGGCGTGAGCACCTGCTGGGCTCAGGCCAGGCTTGTGACTGTGGCTTTAGGGACAGCCCAGACCTCGTGTGTCGACCTTGGCCGGGGCAGCCTGGAAGCTTCATGGGCTCTAATCTATTGCCACTGGCTGGGCAGAGTTTGGGGAAGAGGCTGAAATGGTACCTACTCACATCAGTTGATGGCCTGGCACAGCACCCCGAGTGCCCCTGGCCGGGAGCCATAGCTGACAGCGTGCTGCTGATTTGCGTCGGCCTGGCACCACTTAGCTTCGCATGTGCCCCTTCTGGCCAAGTGCACGTCCCTCTCGTCGGAGTTTTTGAGGTCTTGCTCAACCGTGCCCCACCCATTTCCCCAGGACCTGCCATCCAGCCTGTGTTCGGTAAATGCTTGTAGAATAGAGGACGGGACCTGTCTCAGTCAGGGTAATGCACCCCTGGTTAAGTCTTCCGAAAGGTGTTCCGTGTTGACAGTCGGGGGTTCGTGCAGCCCCTGCAGGCTTCAGAAGCCAGTGGTGGGGAGAGGACAGGTAGAAGGTGGGTGGGAGGAGGGAGACAAGCCAGGAGGCCTGGCTCTGCCCTCATGGTGCTCTGAGCTGCTTCCTGTACTTTCTGCCTGAGATGCTCCAGACATGGACCTCGGGTCCTCCCCCCCCACCCCCTGCCTCCACTATTCACCTTGGGTAGAGAGGATGGGCCATGGAGTTTTGCTTCAGGATCCCCTCATGCACTCACCCCCATGGCCTGCTGTCCATCCTGTGAAGTCACCGGGCAGAGCTCTGGAGTCCATCTGAGCCCCCCATCACTGTTAAGATGAAACAGTCCCAAAGGGCTAGGGGTTGAGTCTAAGGTCTCCCCAGGGGCCAGGGTTTGCTTGGGGACCTCCCACAGCCAAGGCCAAGGCTGAGCCTCAGCTTCTCCTGTTCGTTTGATGTTTCTGGCTTTGTATGCAGGCCTCAAGCCGCTGTTGGATTTGGGGTCTGTAGCTTCCTGGCTGTGTGGTCCTGGCCAAGTTACTTAATGTCTCTGGACCTCAGTTTTCTCGTTGTAAAAAGGCACATCACCCATCTTCCAGCTTTAAGGGTTAAATGAGATAATGTGTGCAAACACCACCAGAGCGTCTGGCATGCAGTGAGCCTCGGATGAGAGTAGCTGTCATCACTGCTCTTCCCAAGTGGTGTGTGACACATTTCCATGGACGCCTTGTACGCTCTCTCGTGGCTGCTGTGGGGGCAGAGTAGACCCTCCTCGCCATCTGCAGCAGGCTGGGCTCTTTCTCCTGACTTCCCATTCATTCATCCACTATTTATCTCGTGCCTGCTGTGTATCAGACACCGGTGCAGATCGGAGGGGATGCAGCTGTGGACAAGGACGAGGTTCTGTTTTCGTGGAGCACTGGGTCTAGTCGGGGAGGCCGGGGTTAAACAATAGTCATAGAGCAAATCGCAATACGGACCGCGATCGGCGTGGAGAAGGGGACAGTATGCCAAGAACACGCGGAGGCGGGGCTGGGGGTGCCCAGGGAGGCCAAGGGCTGACGGGTGGTATGGAGCCCGCTGAGGTAGAAAAAAGCCAGGTGACTTCGAGAAATAACAAGCATCTAGGCTGGGTAGAAGAAGGAGCTTGGATGAGGGAGGCAAGCAAGGCCAGAGTGCACAGTTCTCGCTGTGCACACTTGGGTTGGTCCCTGAACTTCTCCGGAGCTTTGTTGAAGCCAGCTGCCAGCCTCCCAGAGGTCAGGTGGAAATCTGGTGATTGAATGTGTACTACAAGTGTAGGAACCGGTACAGGAGGCGTTGATTCTGTGTTCATTCTGCAGATGGTGAACCGTGGCCAGAGCGGCAAAGGGCTTGCAGGTCCCAGAGCCAGTTCTCCAGGCTCTTGATGTGGTTCCTGCCCCTCTGGGCCACTTGGCTTCTAAGATGCATGAGCTGAGTTACCAGGAGAAGGAATCTAGATCCTCAGTGTGTCCCCTGCAGGCCCCGTGCTCCTTGGCTTGAGTCCCATAGAGTCTGGTGGGGCCCTGTTCGGGCTCATCTTCCAGCTGCTGGGGGACACTGGGAATTGTCAACTGGGGAAGGCCTCTCGGGTGATGGCAGATCTCCTGTCACATGATGCCTGCTCTGGGGCCCAAGTGGGGCGAGTGTCCTTGGGCAGCTCTCTCCCAGCGAGATGGTAGAAGGAGCTGCCGCAGAGAAAGGAGTAGGCTCGCTGTCACTTGAGTTATTCAGAGAGTCTGGGCAACCTCGCATGTTTGAATGAAGACGTGGGGTTGGTGGAAAGCAGCTTGTAAACTACACAAAATGTGGGTGGTTGTGATCACTCGAGGAGGATTCAGAAGGAGATTCATGTGGTGGCTCCAGTGGGGCTGCCTGGCCTCAGGGTTCCTTCCAGCCAAGGAAGTCTGACGGTTATTCATCTTTGCAGTTCCAGGGTTTTGACATGTGGCTTTGGCTGCAGAGCAGACACAGGGACTGTGTTTGAGCTTCAGAGCCCTGGCGGTCTGAGATCTTCCAGCTCCCCATCACCACTGACGGTCACTCACCATGGGGTGAACCCACCGGGTGTGGGTGGAAGAATCTGAGCAGAGGAGCCCAAAGACCTGGCTTTGAGACCTGACTCTGCCTGTTGCTGTGTGGCCATGGGCAAACCACCTGGCCTCTCTGAGCCACTTTTTGTTTTCATCTACATGATTGCGATTATGGAACCTGCCCATGCAACTGCGTGGATTGTTGTCAGGACTAAGGAAGGTGTGAATAGACAAGAAAACATTTTGCCAGCAGTGAAGTCCTGCTGCCTCCCTCGGGGAGTTGTTCATGTTTTAACCAATGAGTAGACAGGATGTCTGTGTTTTCATTCTTGGGGAAGCTGGGAGAAGCCTGGAGGGTGGGTCCCCTTAGCTGTAGGATATTAATAAATTGGGAGCTGCTCCAGGAAGGACAGAAAGGTATGATCACATTCCATGCTGTGTGCGCTCCGTGAAGCAAAGCCTTCCTACCCCCTTGGAGGGGGTTTGAGTGTTTGAAGTGCAGCCAATCGAGATGTCAGCCCAGAAGGGCCCAGAGGAAACATCTAATCCACCCCCCAGCTCCCCAGTTGAACATTTGGGTAAATGGAGGCTCCAGGGCACACAGCCAGGATTCCAAACCTGGTTGGTCTACCTCTGGGTCCTGTTCTTTCTATGGGATGACTGGAACCGTGAGCTTCTGGTTGCTGACAGTGTATCTAGTCTAGGGTACACAGGTTGGTGCGAAGAATCCTGGTGTATGCCAGGCTCTAGGCAAAGACTGGCTAGGAACACGTGGAGAATAACATATGCTGGGACTGGGGGGGGGTCTGGTGCCTACAGGTGGGGGGGGTGGGGGGGTTGTATGTGGATATGTACCGGCACTAGTGCAAACTGTTACTGGGACCAGGAATCTGAGACCCTGGAGGAAGTGATGGGGGTTTGGATCCAGCCTTAAGGGTTTGATAATGGCTGGGCTGAAGCTCAGGGTGCTGGAATGTTAGAGGTAGCCTGGGGACCCCCAGACCACTGATCCCCGGACTTTTTGGCTCATCTCACAGATGCTATCAACTGTTGGTCACTTGGAACGTGCCAGGCTCTGGGTTAAGTAAGCCCTTCAGCCTCGTAGTAGTTCTGTGTGGCAGGTTCTGACATCAGACTCCTTGGACAAACGAGGAAACGAAGAAGCTGTGTCACATGGCCAAGGTTGCACAGCTGACATTCTTGCAGACCACCCTAGACAGCCCTTCTTCTCCGGTCGCTCTTCCATTCTCACGCATGCAGGAGGTAGCCTCGGTTTCACAGAGCGAGGTTCTTGCCGCCTTTGTCAGTTACAAGCTGTGTGACCCGGGGTGAAATACTCAGCTTTTCTGAGCCCCTGTTTCTTCTGTAAAGTGGGGCTTGCCTGCCCCAGGGTTGTGGGGACGCTTTTCAGTGTGATGATATAGATCAAAGGCACAGGAAATGTCACTGCCTCTCCCAGTCCTCACCTTTCCCTTACCTCCTTCTCTAGACACTCATTCATTCATTCATTCATTCATTCAACACATGTTTTCTGAGTGCCTCCTGGGTACCAGGCCAGCAAGTTGTGAAGTTCTTCACGGCTCCTGGGAGCTGTAGGGGAAGGGCTCCAGTCTGTCTGTCCCTGGATGGGGGAGGGGTGGTCATCATGGTCAGTAAAGCTGCTGGCTGGTCCCTCGCCTGAGCCCCAGCTCTCCCTGTGGCATTTGAGAGGTGGCCTAGAAGAAGAGTGGGTCTTTAAGAATCCTCAGCAGTTTGCCTGTCGTGGCGAGTGGTATAAGGGTGGGGGAGGGAGGTAGTTCCAGCGAGATGGAAAATGGGATGGAAAATGTGAGGCGGCTGGGGCCTGGGGGCACAGGGCTCCCAGGGTTCCCAGCATTCCTTGCAGAGGGGCTGGGCCTGTGTCCCTGGGCGCTTGCGCGCTCGCTCTCTCTCTCTAGCGCGCGCGCACACACATACACATTCACAGCTTGTGTCCAGAGACCCAGACATCTCACACACCCAGTGACACGCTCACGTTGCATGCTTCCCGAAGCACAGCTCCAGACACGTTAGAGAGGAGGTGCGTGCAGAGAAGTGCGCAGGCCCAGGCAGACGTGCAGCCTCCTACTCGTCCTCACGCCCGCCCATCACCGAACAGACACAACAGACACTCACGCCCTCTAGGAAAACCCAGTGCAGAAACACACCCTCGCACACACCGTGCACCCCCTGACGCGGGTGGCAGTGTCCCAGAGATGGATGCACGGCACGGAGACGTCCTCAGACCAATCGGAAGTGCACATGTGTATGCAGGCGCACGCACAAGCCCACACGGACGCATTATACACAGGCGCCAGCATCTGCAGAAGCCCACAGATTGGCCTCTGCCGGGTGGGCACAGACGCGTGCTCGCAGCCCAGTTACCCCCACGGCCTCTTCCCCAAGAAGAGCAGCGGAGGCCCTTGCTTGCACAGCACCTGGGCTCACAGACACAACCCGGAGACACCACGCGGCCATGTATGCGCAAGGGACATGAGCATGGGGCACTCAGATGTCAGACTTGTAGCGTTTGCTAACAGCAGCCGAAGACCTGCCAACCCAGGTGCCCAGGCACACAGATGCACACACACACACTGGCTGTGACATTTCACCCACACAGAAACACAGGAAATCCTGGTCTGTGTCTCCCTGGAGCTAATGTGTACAAACTACTGTTTTCAGCCCCTCTACAAGGCTTCCTTCCACAGGACTTCTGGGAACAGCGAGGAGTGTGATTCGTGACCTCCTGGGTCCCAGGCCGTAGGAAACCTGGCTGGGGCTGGGTGGTAGGTGGGTGGGGGCTGGTAGGTCACCAAGTCAAGAGAAGCTGCACCAAAGGCCCCTAGGTCCCCAGTGCCCAGCATTTGGGCCCAGGCCCAGTGGGCTGAGTGGAATGGAGTACTGGTCAGGCCTGCCCACAGGAGAAACACTGCCCAGGGGCCACTCCCTTCTGATCTCAGGATTTCCTGCTCCTCCTCATCTCCCTTCTCCTGCCCCTCTCTCCTTACTGGGGGCCATGGAGAGCCATGTCACTCCTTTCCTAAAGTGTACCTGGTTCCACCTGCAGACCAGTGAAGGAGGCCAGGATAGTGGAGTTGAAGGAGATGTGGGCACTCAGAGGAGAGGCCTGGAAGGTTTCCTGGAAGAGGGGGCCTTGGAGCTGAGGAGTCAGACTTGAGTGGCTGTCTCTGCATCCAGCTGCTGGAACAGTACCTGACACGTCGTAGGGACTCAGTCCGTGTTTGCTGCGTGATTGAACGAAAGGCAGTGACCAGGGTCTGCAGGTGGGCTGCAGGCAGGCTACAGGTTTGAAACACAAGAGCTGAGGGAGTGGTGGGTGGGGGCTGTGGTAAGGGGAAGGCTGAGAAGGGCATGGAATGCCGAGCTGAGGCTGTGTGAACACATTGATGAGAGAGGGCTAGCTAACTACATTACACACAGCCTCATAGCCTTCTGTAGCAAGGCTAGGAGCTGCCCCCTTTCCCTGCATCTGTAGTACTGAGCATGAGGTTCAGGGGTCCAGGGTTGGGGGGAAGGAAGGCTGAGTGGTCTCACGGACAAATTCCACCTTTGGGGTCAGGTGCGGGGCCAAACCTTGCTTTGTCACCTACTCCCTGGGCCTGATCTCCACGTGCAAGTCCCCTTATCAAGCTTCAGTCTTCCTGTCAGTGAAATGAGAACTTAATCCCTTTTTTGCAGAAAATTCTGGAGAATTGGTGTTCAGTTATAGGGTGCTTCCAGCACTGTCCTGGGCCCGGGGTGGGGGCGGGGCGGGGCTCCCTCGGGGCAGAGGGAGTTCCCCAGGGTTCCAGGCAGGGCTGGACCAGCAGCCAAGGTTATTACTAAGGTCATCCCCCCCTCACCCTGTGCCCCAAAGAAATGACCTCATCTGTGGTCACATTCTCTGCCCTCTGGTGCCAGAAGGAACTTGGAGCTGGGGTGGGGGAAGAGTCAGGGACCCTGGGGTATTCTGGGCTGGGCTGGCCCTGGCATTCACTAGAGCCCACAGGTCTGCATTCTCAGCAGACAATGCTGGCCTTTCGGAGGAGTGGCAGGGAGCAGAGAAGGTGGAGCGGCAGGCCAGCCCTTCCCTCGTGTCCACGGCGGTTGAGAGGGCTGCAGTTTAGAGCCAGGCTGACCTGGGCTGGGGTCCTGGCTCTGCCATGTCCTCTGTGAGCTTCTCCTTTGTGAGCCTCAGTCTCTTCACCTGTGAAGTGGCGATGCCGCTCACCCTGCATGTTGCTGTGAGGACTACGTCAGGGAACACGTGTTTGTGAGGATCAGCCGGAGCGGCTCAGAGTGAGGACTCCGCAGCTGTCTGCCCTTCTGAGTCATAGCAGGGCCAGTCTGACTGCCTCTGGGTGCTGGGTCCTTGGTGGCGCTGCTGTGCCTGGCTCTGGGTGGGGGTCTAGGCATGGAGCAGGGGCCTGGGAGGTGTGTGTGGAGCTGAACAGCATCGTGGGCTTCCCCAGACACATCTCTCTCTCATGTCCCCCTTTTCCCTCCCACCCCAGTCTTCTCTGGACATCCGAGGCCAGTGCTGCAGACTCTGTAACCCAGAATACTCCTTTGCTAATGGAGGGTCGCCTTGGGGTTCCCAAATGTAAAACCAGTTTGGGCTCCCACAGCCAGGCTGGACCAACCAAACATTTCCTCTGGTTTTGCCCCAGATGCGCTCAGGATCTTCTGGGTCAGCTGCATCAGCCTCTCCCCTCTGCACCTCTCCTTGGCCCTGCCCAGCAGCCTGAGCAGCTTGTGTGGTCCTGCTTCCCTGAGCCTTGTCCTCCGTGTTCCTCTGCCCAAGCTCCCAGGGCTCCGTGCACCCCAGGCCTCTGCTCCTGTGCTGTATCCCCCCCCCCGCCAGGCAGTGTGGGGGGGGTGCTTTGCACTCCTAGGTCCCCTCCCCATTCCCTTGGTTCCCTCTTCCACTTTTGTGCATTCATCTCCAGGCCAGGCTCCTGTGTTAGACACCTTCGGGGGATTTGCCTCCACTGTAATTAGGTTATTAATTGGGTAATTACAGGTTTCTTGGCAAGTCCCTCCCTCCATGTATTCTGCACTAAGGCAGAGGCCTTACCAGGGCAGGATTTAGTCCATTCCTTTTATACAGGTATCAACTGAGGCTCAGAGAGGTCAAGGAGATGGCCAAAGGTCACATAGCCTGCAGGAGGCAGAAGGACTGGGGTCTTGTGGTGCTCTTTCCAGATGGCCAGGCAGGGGCAATGGCAGGAGCCACGCACTGCGAAGTGCCAGGGTGTGCTGGCTCCTCAGGCTGTATGGCCTAAGGCCACTCTCTTGGCCCCCAGTGGCTTTCTCTCCCCAAAGACCTCAGAGCCCTTTTTTCTCCCTGCTCAGAGATTTGGCTGCAGCCCAGAGGCCGTTTAGGAGATGTTTTAAACACATCCAGATCCAAATACTGTCTTCCTTCCTGTCCACACAGAAAGGACAGTAGGGACAAGGGCAGGCGCCCTGGCTGTGAGTGCCCCTCCCCCACCCAGAGACAGCAGGGGAATGGGGCAGTGACAAGCCAGGTTTGACCTTGGCGGGCACCCATCTCTGGGCCTGTCCTCTCCCCCAGCACATGCACGCTCCCGAGCACAGCTCCCCCGCAGAGGGAGTGTCCATGGGGTCAGTCACAGAGCTGTGCCAGATCTGGGGGCAGGGGGTGTGTCCTCTCCTGATTGGCTGTGGACCTGTATCTTCCTGAGCCTCCATTTGCTTTTCTGAAAAATGGGCATAAAATAATAGCGCCCCCTCCAAAGGACTGTCATTGGGCGCAGATGAGCTCAGAGTGTAGGCCGTGGTCTGACGTGTGGCAGTCCCCTGCAAATGTGAGCTGTAATTGCTGTCGCTGTGGTCCCTCTGTAAGGGACTCTGCAGTCTAGTTCATCAGAGCTCAGACTGGACTCAGATCCTGGCTGTGCCCCTTCCTGTGTGACCTTGGGCAACAAAGTTGACCTTTCTGACCTCGGTTCCCCATCAGTCCATTGGAGCTGGCGGGGATGCGAGGTGACGTGTGCTGCCTTTCGTGTGGCTGGCAGAGGGGGCATGATCAGGCGGCAACCTGCCCGTTACTCACTGGTGGTGGAGATGCAAGTCTAGGACCCTGGTCTTTCCTCATGACCCTCTGGGTCACCGGGACGAGGTGGCCAGCTGGAGTAGGGGCATGGTGTGGCACAGCAGTGCCTGCTTGGGCTTCCTGGCCCGCCTTCCTCAGGACCTTTGACCCTCACTCCCCCAAAACTAGAGCCCAGCTTCCATCCAAGGAAGCTAAACTGGACTCAGCTCTGGGCTGGGAGACAAGAGCCCAGAGTCCCTTCCTGCTCAACTGTGGACGCTCTGGGGGACTGTGGGGTTGTCCTGGTCCACCTCTACACCTCAGTGTCTCTGTCTGTGAAAGGATGGAGTCTTGGGGCTCCTCTGGCCCTACTGCTACATCCAGAGTCTTTGCCTTTGAGCTGGGAGGAAGTGGAGCTCTGTAGAGCCTTCCTTCTGCCCTCCGTGGGGTCCAAGTGCGATGATCTCATCTGGAGCCTTGACAGACCCTGGGGGATGGGCAGAAGGGACAGCAGATGGCTGTCCTGGCCTCTCGGGGGTGCTGGCATACCGCCCCTGTGGCCACTGCTGGCCCACCCTGCAGGTCAGGCCTTCTGGGTTGGGCTGAGTGGTCCGTGCCTGAGCCAGGGTGGCAGATGGGCAGGCAGCCTGGGCTTTGGCCCGAGGGAGGTACTATGATGGCCAGGGCAGTGTGGGAGAGGGCGGGCCACGCAGAGGCTCCTGTTCCCCCACAGAATGGGTATGCTGTCCCACTGAGCAAAGGTTCTGGATCCCTCAGTTCAGCTCTGTCACCCTTCCTTGGTTTGTTTGCCCATCGGCCAGTCGGGTCCCTCAAACCTGGGGAGGAAGTGATCTATTGAGTGAGGTTTGGAGTCTGACAAGGATGCACCCTGGGAGTCGGTGGGCTGGGGTCCGAAGCCTCCATGGGCGTCAGCTTTACAGAACCAGAGAATTAAATGCAGACACAGCTGCGCTGACTAGAAGTGCTTCTTTCCTGCAGGGGAGTGGAACGGGATGGCAGCCTTCCCCTCCCAGGACCCATCACTTCGTTCAGCAGCTGTTTATTGAGCTGTTCCTTTGTGCGCCCGGCACGGTGCTGGTCTCTGCTCACTTGAAGCCCACGACCCGGTGGCAGAGACCTACATTTCCCAAGCAAACAGACCAATAAGTAAAATAATTAAGATCACAAATAAGCCTGCAACACAATCCCTGAAAGAAACACAGGTTTGAGGTGGGCACAGTGGGCCTAGGGGGGTCTGGAAGGCTTCTCGGAGGAGGGCAGCAGGTCGTGCAGAGGGGCAGGGGTGGGACAGGCCAGGTGTCCTCTGGCTGCGGGGAGAAGCCCCGAGTGGCTGGAATGTAGCCCACAAGAGGGGGGCGGATATGAAGATGGAGAAATGGGCAGAGATCTGGCTTCTGCCGGCTTTTCGGCCAGGTAACTTACATAGAGTAAAATGAGTTTTGACAGCTGCACACACTTCCGTGAGCTCCGCAGTCGGTTCCATCGCCCCTGAAAGGCTCCCGTGTCCCTTTGTAGTCATTTCTCCTTCCTCCCCCAGCCTCTGATGACCACGGGCCTGTTTTCTGTCCCTGTAGTTGTGCCTTTTCCAGAACGTCATATGAGTGGCATCCTGCAGCATGCAGCCTATGGAGCCTGGCTTCCTTCACTTCGCATAATGGATTTGAGCTCTGTTCCGTGGTGCTGGCAGTCCATTCCTTTTTATTGCTGAGTAGTATTCCATTCACCAGCTGAGGGACATTGGGGCTGTTTCCAGATTTTGGTGATTATTGGAGGGTTTTAAACAGGAGAGAGATGTGGTTAAGAAAGAAATCAGTCCCTCTAGTGTGTGGAGAACAAACTAGCGGGGAGCAAACTGGCCGTCATGAGGGTTAAACGCAATGATTCGGTGAGAAACCTGGCCCACCACAGATACTCACTAATTGTTCCCACAGAAGGGCTGTGCCCTGAGGCAGCTGGGGAGGCTTCTTGGTGGAGGGGGCATTTGAGGTGGAGGGGCGAAGAGGTGGAGACAGGTACAGAGTGGAAGGCGGTCGAGATGCCTGCTCCCCGTTCCTGACCCGGCCTTGTGTACCAGGCTCTCTAGAATGTGGTCTGCAGGGCCCACATCAGAGTCCCTGAGGGTGCTGGGCGAACAGGCACCTCCCATGGGCCACAGCAGAGGCTGCCTCCAGGGTAGGAGATAGCCAGGGGACTTCTGTTCTGGAACAGTCCCTCCGTGGTGGCTGGTTGAGAGGTGGCCTCCTCTTGCCTTCAGGAACCTCCTGCGCCCTCAGGGCCCTCCGGGAGCTGTTGCTGGGGTTCACGCCACCCTTCGCCACTTGCTGTCTTTCTGTAGAGGGGCCCCTGTCCAGTCACTTCCATCTCCAGCCCCGCAGGTCAGGTGACCTTCTCATCACCCATTCCTGCAGACGGTTCCGTCACGCCTGTGCGTCTGGAGCCACTTGCAAATGTGCCAGTGGGCCCCACGCCGGGACCTCCCCGGCTGCCCTCACTGTACAGACCGCCTTCCGTCAACGTAGGTTTCCCACCGAAAGCGCTCTTCCCTGGGACATTTAAAATGTGGCTTCGGAGTGGAGTTCTGCTCCTCCGGCTTTAGGTCCTGATGGTGCAGAGCCAGGGCCTGGGGCTGCGACCAGTCCTCGCAGATGAGGCCGCTCTAGAGAGAAGAGAGGCTCCCTCTCGTCTCGTGCCTTAAGCTCTCTCTGCTGAGAATAATTCTCAGAATGATGTTTTTAAATACTTGAAATGAGCGATTGAGGAAACCAAATACAGTTTTTGAATTGTGTTTCTAAATCACGCTATAGTAATGTGTGTTTGTCAACTCACCAGATCTGGTGACAGGTCTGCTTACTGCTGTCGTTTGGAAGCGTGATGAGTGTAAACAATATTTTGACACATCTGCCCTGACTGTTAGGTGATATGAAAATACCTGTGGTTTCTTGCGGTGGTCAAGTCACAGGTACTGCTCCTGTAACCGTGGCTTGTTCAGACTGCAAGCTCGTGGTAGTCTGTAGTTAGAGGTTAGTGAAAGTAAAGATGTAATTTGTTTTCCTCCCGCCCACGTTCATGTACAGCCTGAATTCTGGTGAACACGAAAGAGCCTGAAGTTCACAGTCGGAGTTCTGCTGGGAGGGCCCTCTGAGGGGCCGTGGGCCCGGCCCACCTTCCCTGTGTTTCTCCTGGTTCTCCTCTGGAACAGGGGTGGCGAATCCTCTCCTGCCTGTCCTTGGGGCTTCTGGGAGGACCCACGAGATGATTCAGATGGAATGCTTCTGTAAACCGCGAAGCCCTGTGCAAGCTCTCGCTATTAGCAGTAGTATGAGCTCATGTTTGGCCCTCCAGCCCAGAACGGACCTAGAGAGTCTTCCCGGCCAATTCCCCCAGGATACCTGGGAACCAGTCCATTGCAGGGAGCAGGCCCGCTTCTGAGAGGCTGCTTCCTGCAGGCTGATTTCATGGATCATCGTGGTGGGGGGGCAGGATGGACAGAGATGCACTTGGTGGATAGGCAGTGGGTAGGTGAGCAGGAGGTTCCCTGGGTAGACAGACCCTGCTCCTCTTCCTGGGGTGGCGTGGGGATCTGTGCCCAGCCCTGGAGCTGCCCAGGCTCTCCCTGTCTCTTTGTACCTGGCTTTGGGGCCGGGCGGGGGTGGGGGGGGGCCCGCCCCACTGGGCTTGCTGAGACCGGGCAGGGCGGAAGCCATGCTTGTGCTTTCGTTCATTCGTCCACCCAGAGGCAGTGATGCGCTGGACCACATCCTGAGCAATGCTGGGGACCAGGCAGGAGTCAGAGCCCGCACCTGCCCTTCCCCCCAGCTCCTGGGGAAGATAGACTTGAAAACAGGCAAATGCAACCTAAAGTTGTTAGCACAAGACATGAATGGAGTTCAGAGTGTGGGAGTCAATCAGACTGGGGGAGGAGGGAATGTTCTGGAAGGATGACATTATTAGTAGTTAGCCCGGCAAAGGCCATTCTCGCAGAGTGAAGAGAGCCCAAGCAAACCTGGGTGTAGAACACAGTTAAGAGGCACGAGCCCAAGGTCACGGGGCCTGTGCGGATTGCAGCTCGGCCCTCCCTTGCTAGAGCAGGTCTGGAAAACTTCCGAGCCCCAGTTTCCTCGTCTGCAAAGTGGGAAGGTTTTCAGTGTCTGTTTCACAGGGCCGGTGAGAGTACTGTACACACCGCGTGCCCGGGCTGGCGCCTGGAAATTAGTGAGCTTCCCAATAGGTGGTAGCTTTTTATTTATTTACTTACTTATTTTTCCAACTAGCGCTGACATTCAGTATTATTTTATATTAGTTCCAGGTGTGCAACGTAGTGGCTAAACAATTATATAACTTATGAGGCGATCCTTCCAATAACTCAAGTACCCACCTGGCACCATATGCAGTTATTACAACATTATTGACTGTATTCCCTGTGCTGTGCTTTACATCCCGTGACTGTTTTGTAACTGCCAATCCGTACTGCTTAATCCCTTCCCTTTTTTTTATCCAGCCCCCGACCCTCCTCTCCTGGCAGCCACCAGTCTGTTTCTGCATCTGAGTCTGTTTCTGTTTTGTTCCTTTACCAATATTTTGTTCTTCAGATTCCATATATAAGGGAAATCATAGGGTATTTGTCTTTCTCGGACTTATTTCAATCAGCATCATCGCTGGCAGCTTATTTTTAATCATGGCGTGTCTGGACAGGCCGGGGCAGGGGCGGAGGGTGCAAGGACAGGGGCCAGCCCAGAGTGGGGAGGAGGCCAGGGGCAGCTTTGGGTCCCAGGGTGAAGAAGGGCTTGGGTCTGATGCAGAAGCCAGTGTAGTCAGCAAAAGAAGCATTTTCTATAAAGGGAAAGGCTGACTACCCTGGTAGCAGTGTGGGTGCCCCGCTCCCACCCCTCGTCCTCGCCCCTCCACTCCCTGTTCTCAGTCCTGGGAGAGATCAGCTGAAAGGAGTGGCCGGGGTGGGTGGGTGTGGAGGGCTGGCAGGCTGAGCTTGGTGTGGGCACTCCAGCTTCTTCAGGCTGACTTTTCTGATGGGGGATAATCGGGGGGCCTTGAGGCTCTGAGGTGGGCACTGCTGGGCAATGTGACCTTATTTTTGTCTGTGGTGGAGGGAGAGATTTGGGGTTTCCCCACTAATACTGGGGGGCTCTGATAACCTTGTTGGGTAGCCAGCCATTAGGCCTGCTGAGTCCAGTGGACTTTGGCCCCTCCTTCCCCACTTTCACACAGTTGGGGATGTCTAGGAGCGGGGAGAGGCTCAGCAAGGACCTGGAAAGGCTGAGCTCCCATCCCCATCCCCTACTTGGATCAGATGTCACTGGAGAACCTTCCAGGGACAGGGGTTGGGACTGCAGAACTGAAGAGCCCCAGGAGATTTGGAGGCTCTGTGAGGCCTTAGGACCTCACAGAATAAATCAGGGTCCTGCTCCCCTGGGTGTCCTCCCCATGTTCCAGCAGCCCCATGTCCCTGCCCCAACCCCAGGCCTGGAAATCTCAGCCCCAGCCTAAATCCTACATTTGCCAGCTTCTGCTGCCCACATCCCAGCAGCCCCAGCCTATGCGGGCCACAGGCCGGCCTTTGTGGACTTGCCCTCTCACATGCGCTGTGCCAGGAGGGGCTGACCTCATTTTGCCTGCAGCTGGGACAGGCCCCCCCAGAGGTCTGGGCCCCCCTTGGCCACCATGGAGAGATGGAGCTGGCATGAATGCAACATCCTGCATTTTCAGAAATTGTCTGTGGTGAAGGGCAGCCCTGGAGACACAGCTGCTCATGTGAGAAAGATCATTCATTCATTCACTTATTTAATAGATGCTTACTGAGACCCTGCTCTGTGTCAGGCCCTGGGCTAGGGACTTGTGGTGCAGAGACACACGACTCTTGCCCTTTTAGGGAAGAAGACTGTAAGAAAACACCCTGCGTTAGAGTCCCCAGGGAGCCCCGTCCCTGGAGTTTCAGATTCAGTAGGGCTCTGTTGGGGCTTGAGAATCTCTGACAAGGCCCCCAGTGATGCTGTTGCTGCTGGTCCAGGGAGAATAACGAGTGATTGTGTTTTTTGTATTTTCAAAACTGTCTCTGTCATCGCCGTTCACTTCTATAAATAGAAAAATCAGTTCTTTAAAACTTAAAAAAATAAATGGTCCCCCCAGATGTCTCCAGTGCCCTGGCTGTGGTCCTCTGTTGAGGGACATCGCCTCCCATAGTCTAAATGTCACCTACTTGTTAAGGTAGCCCAGCATCATGAGCATGTGTGTCCCCTGCACTTTCCCTCGGCTCATCCTAAGTCCTGGGTGCGCTCAGAGCCCCACACCCTGCCGCCACCAGGTCCTGTCGGTGTGACTGCAGAGAGAGTAAGTGAGATGCGAGGGAAGAGCGTGGTGAGGATTTGAACCCAGGCCCCTCTGGAGGCTGGTTTAGCTTGGATTTAGCTGACTGGCCTATGCTTCCTGAGGGCCATTTCCTTTGTGCTTCTTTAATGCGACTGCTGAGACAGCGTGTGGACCCCTTACTTCCTCATTTCTGTAACTGGTGCGATCATTGACTGTCCCACTTCCTCCTTTTCCACTTTTAGTTTTTTCCACTCGGCTAGGTGGTGGGGCGGGGAGTCTGTGTGTGCGTGGGGGTGCGGGTGGGGGTCCTGGTGACTATTCCTGCTGAACCCACCCCCCAGGAGAGAGGCTATGGTGGCAAGGGAGGACTGACCCTTCAGTGGGTAGTGGGAACGGGACAGTGTCTCTTGGGGTTTGGAGAAGCAGATACCTGCCCCCTCTGTCTTCTCCTGAGTTCAGAACCATTTGAGAAAGAGTCCCATGAGTCAGACAGGTGGATGTTAAACCCCGGCGAGCTTTCACCCTAAGAACTGGCCTGGAGGGTAATGCTTCCTAACCCTGCCCCTGAATTAAATTGACACTCCCTGTCTTGGGCCACTGGACAACCCTGGGCCATTCCCTCCTAGAGAGCCACCCATTTTCCCTGGGGAAGAAGAGGCTCAGAGGGTCGCTGAGCCCAGTTCTCTAGACTGCGGCCCCCTCTCCTTGGCCTGCAGGGTTGTTATTTTCCTTCTTGCCCTCCCACCCCCATCCACATCAGCATTGTCCGTGGTGCATCCTCTGCCCCCAGGGATGCCTTTGGCAGATCGTTCATCCTCCAAGACTGAGTTTCTGTCTTTAGTGTACAATCTCATTTAATCCCTTCAATCACGACGAGTAGATACTATTCCATCTGTGACTCAGTTTTCACCTTTATCATTAGATATAGTAACTGCCCACTGTTTCTACCAGGTCCCCCCAATCATCCCCTGCCCTGACACTTTGTTCCACATTGGTATGCCTTTCTGTGGCTTGGATTCATTCACCCAAGTTAATATTTGCTGGGAGCCTGCAAGATGCAAGGCCCTGTGCGGGTGTGGGGGGTGCACCAGGAAGCGAGGTGGCCCTGCAGACACTCACAGTGTCTCTTGGAGACAGACTATTAAAGAATTCAGATGCGCTCATGGTGACAAAGGGGAAGTGAGGCACGTCTGGAGGCTGCTGACAGAGGTGGGCAGGAGCTGCCCTGAGGAAGTGAGGTCACTCCTTCACTTAAAACCCGAACCCAGACTCTACTCAGCCTTGGATGCGGCCCTGCATGAGCTTTCATCCTGTTCAGGCTGATCCCAGTTTCTCCAGCTTCAACTTAGCCCTGTAGCTGCCCTGGCCTCCTGCTCTGTCCTGACACTCTGAACTCTGCAGCCGCTGGGCCTTTGCATGCACTGTCCCCTCTGCCTAGACTGATCTCTCCCTGGGGTTTCTTTGGGTGATTGTTCCCTCTTGCCTCAGCTCAAATAGCCCTGTTTTACAGATGGCCTCCTTGTCTGTGTCCTCTAACATAGTACTACTTTATCATATTACCCAGGTGGTGGTTTTTCATATTTTTTTTTGTCTTTACAGCTCTTAACGGTACGCGAATTTTTTAATTTGCGGGTTTACTGTGTGTCTCCCAATGAAACTTGGGGCTCCGTGCAGAAGATACAGAAAGGGCCACGTGAGCCTTGGTCACCACTGTTCCTCCCCACCCCCATGCTTGGCCCATAGCCTGGGACACAGTTGATGCTCATAAGTGCTTGTTGAATGAGCCTCTGCCCAGTGTATCAGTTTCCTATTGCTGGTGTAACAAATGCCATAAGTGCAGTGGCTTAAAACAGTTCCAGGTTATTACCTTATCATTCTGGAAGGCAGAAGTCTGAAAAGGAGGTGTCATCAGGGCCGCATTCCTTGTGAGGGCCCTGGCGGAGAGTCCCTTGCCTTCTCCAGCACCTAGAGGCTGCCTGCATTTCTTTGTTAACGGCCATACCTCCGTTTTGAAGCACTTCCATCCACCGTCTGCTTCCATCCTCACGTCACATTGCCTTCTCCCACTTCGATCCCCTTGCCTCCCCCTTATACGAATGAACCCTGTGATTACTTTGGGCCACCCAGGTGATCCAGGAACATCTCACAATCTCGAGATCCTTAACTTGTTCGCATTTGCAAGATCCCCTTTGCCATGTAAGGTAACATATTCACAGATTCTGGGAATTAGGACATGGACATCTTTGAGGGGGGGTGGTTATTCAGCCAACCACACCCAGGTCCACCTACCCCTTCCCCCGCCCCAGGTGTCTGGGACCAGGCTGGGTGTGGCCTGCACTCTTGTACAGGGCCTAGTGACCTGATGGCCCCTTCCCCTGCAGGACGAGATCGAGGAGCTGCGGGCAGAGATGCTGGAGATGCGGGACGTCTACATGGAAGAGGACGTGTACCAGCTACAGGAGCTGCGCCAGCAGCTGGACCAGGCCAGCAAGACCTGCCGCATCCTGCAGTACCGGCTGCGCAAGGCTGAGCGCCGCAGCCTCCGTGCTGCTCAGACTGGCCAGGTGGACGGCGAGCTCATCCGAGGCCTGGAGCAGGACGTCAAGGTAAGCCCAGGACCTTCCCCAACACCCATAGGTGCCATTGTTGGAGGTGGGACCATGAGCCTGTATGGGACCCAGGTCAGCCTGCAGCTTACTCCTTGTGTGTCCTTGGGCAAGTTGTACCACTTCTCTGGGCCTGAGCTTCCTCATCTGTAAAGTGGGGATCCCTGGTGAACTGACAGGCCATTGACCAGGGATACCCCAGAGTGACACAATATGAATCCTGCTAATGGCAGCTACTGTGTGAGCAGCAGCCACACACCTGGGGCTGGGCTCCGAGCTGTCCCTGCACAGTTCCGTGGACGTTTCATTATTGCACTAACTGGATGGCTTAAATCCTGGCTCTCGTGTGCCCTGGTTGTGTTGTTTTGAGCAAGTCGCCTGAGTTTCAGTTTCCTCATCTTCGAGATGGGCGTGATGGCAGCCCTGCCCGCCTCCCAGGGCTCTGTGAGGGTCAGAGGAGATACGTGGTGTAACAGGCAGAATGTTGGCTGTTAGCATTCCCAGTTTCCAGATGAGGAAAGTGCAGCTCAGAGAAAGGAAGTGCCTGTTCCTGCTCAGTGACGCTGGAAGAACTCCTGCTCACCAGCCTCCCATGCCTCTGCCCAACCCCCTCCCTCAGCCCCAGTGAGCCGAGAGGGGTGAAACCGGCAGATGGGGCCTCCAGAAGAGAGGTCCACCCTGCCCGTGTGGGCCCTCTGGTCAGGGGCCGAGCCCATGGTGAGGGGAGGACTTGGCTCCCTGCTTTCAGAACTCAGTCCAGTGCCATCAGGGGGATGTAGGAACTGGGGTGGGGCACCTGGTACAGCCTGGGGCCCCCAGGGAGTCTTCCTGCAGGGGTGACATCTGAGCTGAGGCCTGAGGGAGAAGGGGGCCATGAGTCAGGAGGTGAAGGCGGAATGCTGGAGAAAGGGGTCCCTGGAAGGGCAGGAAGAGGAGCAGTGAGTGCCCACTGCACGCCGGCCCCCACAGCTCTGTGGTTCCCGTGAACAGTGGACTGCGGGTCTGCAGCACACTCGAGGATGCTGATCTCAGAAAGTTTGTGTGTCCGAGTCCAAAGTGCGCCTCTACCTGAGAGGGCAGCTCCTGGGACAAATGGTGACACAAATACTCAAGAGCCTGACACTGGATTTGGAGCGTATGGGGTGAGGAAGAGCCTGGGAAGCCCAGAGGAATCTGAGTTTGGGCTCAGGTGGATGGGTATTTCAGGAGGGACCCAAAATCAGCTCAGAGAGATGAGGAAGAGTGGAGGATGCGGGGGCTGGGCTGCCTGGGGCCTCTGTGGGAGGGGCTGAGAGTGCTAGTGTGTGCGTGTGCGGTGTGCTGGCCTGCAGTGGTGAGAGGGGGCCTCTGCAGTCTGGGAGAGGAGAGGGGAGGAGGGGAGCAGGGGAGCAGCCCCTTCTGTTGGTATTTGAACTAGCCAATCAGCATCAGCCTTGCCCCTTTCCCTCCCCTCCCCCCTCCGCAGTCCCTGCAGCTGGAACGCTGAGCTCATCCACACAAGCCTGAGCTGGATGCCTCTGGCCACCTCACTTCGCCTCATGTGCTGGGGATGTTCTGGGGCATTTTGAAGATCCTCAGAGTGCTGACTGCCCTGGCATCTCCAGGGAGGGCTGGTGGGCCCAGTGGGGAGGGGTTCCAGGGCTGCCTGGAAGGATATCCAGGGGGTCTCTGTGACTTGCTCTGCCAGCTCCCTGGCCCATGCCCCAACTGGCCCCCATCTCTTAGGTCTTGGGGCCTCAGTTTCCCCTCCTGTTAAACATGGGCTTAGATCAACTGAATCTTCGGGGCTTTTGTGGCTCTGTTGGTTTTATTGAGCAGGTAGGTTATTGGTGAGGGTGCCATGAATAGAACCCCAGGCCTTGTTCCCCCGACATCCTGGTCTTCCCCTCCCCACCCCCACCTCTCCACTCCCTGCCAGATTCACTCACTCTCTGATGGTCCACACAGCTGACAGGACCCACAGAACCTCAGCAGGAGCATTGCCAAGCATGGGGGTGGGGGGGCAGGGGCCAGAGACCTTCTCTGCTAGTTGCTTGCTGTGTGGCCTTGGGTAAGCTCCTTTACATCTCTGAGCCTCAGTTTCCCCATGTGGAAAATGGAGATAAAACAGGTCCCTACCTGTACAGAATTTTGAGAAGATAAAATGAAGTAAGTAAAGAGAAAGCTAAGCACACAGTCTGGCTCTGGATGCTCAGCAGATGGGCAGATGTTGGATGTGGTGGTGGTGTTCACAAGAACTCACAAGGCATGAGCAGGACACGTGGCTGGGGCAAGGGTGGGGGAGGAGAGGCCAGAACCCCCACTGCCCTGGATGGGAAGGGACCACCCGGAGGGCTGGCTCACCATGTAGATGCCCAGGCCCCACCGCGAGGCCTGGGATCCTGTGGAGAGTGTCAAGTTCCTGGCACTGGGACGTAAACTTCCACCTGGAGGGACCCCAGTGGAGTCCTAAGATACAGCACTGAAATGTGTCTTTTCTTAGAATCAGATGTTGCTGGAGAAAAAGTTCTGGCTTTGGGTTTAATTCCTGGGTGACCTGAGCAGGAGCCTCCCTTCTTTGAGCCTCAGTTTCCTCATCTGTGAAATGGGGGTAACATTCCTACCCTCCCAGGAATCCTGGGAGGATTTAGTCACACAGAGCTCAGATGCTGCCCTGCAGGGAGGGTCCTTAGTGAGAGTTTCCATCCCCATCCCAGAGGATTCAGAATGACAGGGACACCCAGAGGCCCAGGAGCTGAGGGCAGATGGGCCAATCAGTGAGCAAGCAGGGCCGCTGTGGCTGGGAGGCTGCTGGTTGCATTTGGCAGGAGCCAAGCCCAGTGCTGTAAACAGTGACCTCATGACTGAGGGCATTTGTTTGTGCTTTGGGGATTTGCCCTGGTTTCCGGAAGCTGCAGCTGCTTCGCCCCCAGTAGTAGCTCAGCCCCGCTACCATGGGAGAGTTGGGAGGATCAGGAGATGATCCAGTGAGACAGGCAGGTGGGGCCCTTTGGGCACCTGACAGTGTGGGCCCACCGTTGGGCTTACTAGTGATACTTTTATTGTGGCTATTAATATGTGTTATCCAGCTCCAGGCCAACAGCAGGGTCAGGCTGAGAGTGAGACTCTGGAGTGGACCCTATCTCGTTTCAAATCTCGGTTCTCTCGCTTCCTAGCTGTGAGACCTTGGGCAGTGACCTTTCCTTTCTGAGCTTCAGAGCGAGAATAATAAAGCCCTTCCTGAGAGGGTGAAAGGCACGTGATGGGTGCTCGGGAAGTGACGGCTGTTTATTCACTGGGGAGAGCCAAGGGGACCCAGGGCCACTGAGGCTCAGAGAGGGGAGGGAACAGGCCCAGGTCACAAAGCTCTTGTCCTTCGGGCCGGCATGCTCTCTGCTCCCATTAGGCTGTTCGTTAGGCCGCTGTTCGGGGCACAAGGCTCTCGGATCTGAGATTAAGGGCTCCTCTGTCCACATTGGAATTCTGTAAGCTGCCTGGAGCTGGGCTTTTCAACATAACACCCCTTGAGTGGGGATCGCATGTAGAAGGGGATCCCGTAGGGAACAGGGTAGAATGCAACGGGGGTCTTATGGAAGGGACAAAATCTACAGAGTTCTCAGGAACCCAAGAGGATCCAGGAATCCACATGGATTATGGCTTCTTGATGAGGAGCCAGTCACCTCCCCAGGTGGAGGCCATGGTGAGGACAGAGCAACCCACCAGATGGAGAGGAGCTGGTCCAGGCAGGAGAATGGTTGAAGAGCACCCCTGGCCCCCCAGCGGCTGCTCCCCCATCCCAGTCAGGGACATAGCCCCACCTCAGACAGCGGGTGGGGTGGGCGCGTGGGGGGAGCATCTACAGCCAAGCTAGGCAAGTGTGGCTCCCATATTTTAGTTATTCACTCCTTCATCTTTCTCCCTTTTTGCTTGTTGTAGCCTTGGATTTGTTTGTTCATCCAATAAGCATTTATTAGGCACTTAATGTGGGCCAGACCCTGAGCTATGGCTGGGGCACAGAGATGTGAAGGAGCCCAGGAGTGGTCTGGGGCCTTGACCTTTGTCCCACCACTCTTGCACCCAGGTCCTAAGAGAATGAATGAATGAATGAATGAAGTGGTGATCAGGACTGGGGCTCATTGGGTGACTTAAAAGCCCCAAGCTGGGTACCATCGCCAGGAGGCTGGGGCTGAACACTTCCAGCAGAAACCCTGACATGGAACTGAAAAGGGAGGTTTGGGGAATAGGGCCGAGTCGGGTACACTCAGCACACAGAGGTAAAGCAGTAATCTTGACACTACATTCAAAATCGACGTATTTTTTGAGCACCTACTATTTTCCGGCCACCGGCCCAAGCACTACGTCATTTTTTCCTCTCAGCAGCCCCTGTGATCAACCCCTTTTACTGATAAGCAAACTGGGGCTTTGCTGGTTAACTAACTTGTCCTGAGTCACACACTCAGGGAGTGCTGGAACCAGGCTGGAATCTGGTTTTCCCGCCTGCAAAGTCCTGGTTCTGATACCGAGGGATCGCTCACCCCCCTTGGTGGATGAGGAAAGCTTGGTGGCCTAGTGAGGCTGTGGGATGACCCTTGTGGACCAGCTTCTGGCCGTCTTGGGAGATCTTCAGGGACAGAGAGAGGCAGTGGGCAGCAGAGGGAGGGGGGGCAGTGCTGAATTTCCTTTCTGGCCGTTGTTTTTCCTGGCCTGCCTCGCACGCTGCCAAGGGGTCTGTGCCGAGCTGGGCCAGGGCCCAGGCAGAGGGCAGAGCTGGGGAGGGCCCCCTTTCCTTCCGGCAGGGAGGAGTTGCCATGGTTGTTCCCGAGGCTGGCAGGCATGGGGATCTGGGCCTGCTGCCCCACTCCGGCTGGAAAAGGCATCGTACCCCACCTGGAGACCTGGCCATGCTGACCCCTCAAGGAAATGCCTGGGGCTCCCCAGCTCAGCCCACAATAGCTTTGTGTGACCCTGAGCAAGTCACTTGCACTCTGAGCTTCAGTTTCCTTATCGGTAAAATGGGGACAGAATTAGGATGAAGACGAATGGATCTGGCATACAGTAGGTATTTAACCAACGGTAGTGCCCAGCCCACTCAGGGCTGCTGTGATTTCCCAGCTAAGAAGGGGCCTCCTCTTCCCCGGAGGCCTCCTTTCCCAGCCTTTCACCTCCGCTGGCCGGGGACAGACAGGTCAGAGCATGTCCTCGAGGATATTGGGGGCTGTTGCTGCAGAGTCCTGGACCAGGGCTGGAATCTGCAGCTCTTTCAACCCCTTTCTGCAGGGACGACTGGGACACTGGCCCAGGCTTTGCTGTTTGGGGCACGTTCTATATCCCAGATGATTGGAAACAGGCCTCGGGGGCACACTGTGACCTCCAACAAGTCCTGCCCCTTTCTGGGCTTCAGCTGCTCCGAGCAGCAGCCCCCACTCACCCAGCGCTCACTGCACAGGCAGTGGGCCAAGCCTTTTGTGCAATAGCTGTCCAGACCTCCGGTCGGGCCTGTGAGGTTGGGGCTGTTATTGTCGGACCCAGTTTTTAGTTAAGGAGACCGAGGCACAGAGTGGGGAAACGATGTTCCCAGGATCGCGCGTCGGTCACTGGCAGGGATGGGGTGTCCATGGCCCTGGGGCTGCCCATCTTGCTCTGAGTTTCTCTTCCCTTTTAAATGAACTTCTGGCCCAGCTACAGGCTCTTGCAATGATTGGCAAGAGGGTGGCCGGGAGAGGCTTTTAAGGGGCCCCAGGTAAATGAAAAGGCGTTCCTAAAAACACAAAGGGCCTTTATAGCGTTCTGGGGCTGAACCATGACATAGACATAAGGAACATGGGGTGCCTGGGTTTGGATTTTGGTTCTACTCCTTTCTGGCTGTGTGACCCTTGGTGAGTTACTTAACCTCTCTGTGTCTTGGTTTCTTCATCTGCTAAGTGGGGGTGATGAGAGAAACTGCCTGGGTTGCTCTGTGGCCCAGATGGGATGGCCCCTCAGCCTGCCCATGTCCCGCTCATCACCCACCCCTGCACAGGTCTCTAAGGACATCTCCGTGCGGCTGCATAAGGAGCTCGAGGTGGTGGAGCAGAAGCGAGCGCGCCTGGAGGAGGAGAATGAGGACCTGCGGCAGCGGCTCATCGAGACCGAGCTGGCTAAGCAGGTGCTGCAGACGGAGCTGGAGCGGCCCAGAGAGGTGAGGGCCTTGTCTGTCCCGGGCAGGCTAGGCTGGGGGTGGCGGGGTTGTGTCAGCTCCAGCCACTCTGCACGGTTAGGCCTCCCTGGCAGAGAGCTGTTTATCCATTCATTTCTTCAGCACACGTTTTCTGAGCACCTCCTGTGTGCACTTTGTGCTGGCCACTCAGTGGTGAATGAGAGCTACTCAGTCCCTCTCTTCAAGGAGCCCATAGCCTAATGCAGGAGATAGTCATCCCGCACAGAACCACTCCTCTGGGGGACTGACAGAGCAAATAGCCACCGTGCCCAGCGTGGGGCTGGCCCTCTGTGCCGTAGTTTCTGCATACGTGAAACGGGACAATAATGCCCCAAGCCCTTGTAAGGACAAGCTGGAATAATTTTTTGTGTACATGCTTCAGGGACGGCCAGGTATTGCCACTCAGTGCAGGGCTGGGGCTCTGGACAGTGTATCTAGACACTTCCTGATATGACCCCCAGATGCCCACCTCTCTGTCTTTGATCATGCCAGTCTCTGTACCTGGCATGTCCTTTCTTCCTTCTGCTGTTAGACACCATGCTGGACATCTTATCTCAACAGTTTTCATAAAGGCCCAACGAGGTTATAATCTTACCCGTTTTATGGATGAGAGAACAGCCCCTGAGAGAGGGATGGGTGTCCTCGAGGTCACACAGGGTCCCGTGGGCTCTGCAGATCGCCAATTGGAAACCATCAGCCTCAGTGACCCCTAAGGGCTGGAATTCTCCAGATTCCAGGGGTATGTTCCAGGCAGCCTGGTGTAGCTTCTGGCTTCGGAAGCATGGCTGGGCCTCAGCTGTCTGGCTGCTCACGAGGTATCATAGGATCATATGGGGCACACTCCTCACCTTCCCCAAGGGCAGGCATGCCAGGGCTCCAGGACTGAGGCAGTCACAGCCCCGGGCCAGAACAGCCCTTCAGCTGCCCTTCCCTTGGAGCATGCTGCTGTCACGTGCCAATGGCTCCTCAGTGTGGAGATGAGATGGTTGCTGCTAAGGCTGCTGTGGATCCCTGCCCCTCTCCAGGGCTGCGTGGGAGGCCCCCTCTCTCAGGCAGGCTCCTGCTACCCAAGGCCTGGCCCAGAACACAGGGCATCTCCACACATCTCGTTGCTGCCACCCTTGGTAGCAAAAAGGGGAGACAATTTGAGAACGTGCCTTGGAGGTCAGCCTGTTCCTGTGGTGACAGAGAGGAAACAGGCCCAGAGAGGGACAGCAGCTTGCCTGAGCTCACGCAGCCTTTCCTTGGCAGAGACGTGGCTGAGACCCTGGAGCCACTTCCCCTCCCTAAGTCTCAGTTTCTTCTTCTGCAACGTCAGGATAGTAACAGTACCCAGTTCACGAGGTTGTTTATGGCTGTTAATAAGATTGGGTGACCGTAGAACAGATGGGCAAGAAAAGAATAAGGTGACGTGCAGGTCCTGCCAGATACAGGACATTGAGTGACCGAATAAGCCAGCAATTCCACCTCTGGGTCTGTAGCCAAGAACTGAAAGCCGGAACACAGAATGACATTGGTACCCCGGTGTTCAGGGCAGCATTATTCACAACAGCTGAAAGGGATCAGCACCCCAACATCTGCCAGTGGACAGATAAACACGTGAGCATTTGTACAGCGGGCCGTTGGTCAGGAAGGAAATTCCGACACAGGCCGCAACCTGGATGAACTTTGAAGAAGTGACGGTAAGTTAAATATGCCAGGCACAGAAGGACAAATATTATTGTACCACTAACACGAAACATGCAGGGTGGTCAGATTCATACTGGCGGAAAGCAGAATGGTGGTTGCCGGGGGCTAGCGGGGGCAGGAGTGGGGTGTTCCCATGGGGAACGGTGGCACAGTCCAGGAGGGGAGCGGTGCCGACCGCCGACTGCAAGGGGAACATGCTCAGTGCCGCCCTTGAGTGGTACCCTTGAAATAGCTAAAAATGGTAAACTTTGTTGTGCATACGTGACCACAGTGAAAAAGCAAATGCGGTTGAAATGGTGAATTTTACGTGACGTATGCTCGACCAGTATAAAAACAAATCAGGTAGACGTGCACAGTTGACCTTTGAACAAGGCGGGTTTGAATCACGCAGCTCTGTTTCTACGTGAATATTTTTCAGTAAATACTGGGAATGTACGTGCTCCTTTTTACGTGTTTCTTAATATCATTTTCTTTTCTCTGGATCCCTTTGCCGTCAAAATACAGTATATAATACGTAGAACGTGTGTTCATCAGAGTTTATGCTGTCGTCGGTAAGGCTGCTGATCAACACAGTAGGCTACTAGTAGTTAAGATTTTGGGGGCGTCAAAAGTTAGACGTGGATTGGGGGGCAAGTCGGTGCCCCGAACCCCTTTGTTCTTCAAGGGTCAACTTTATAACTGTGTGTGTCGACATGGAAGGCTCTTAAGGCACGTAGTTAAGCGGGAAAAGCCACGCAGGACAAGCCGGCTTTGCAGCATGTGTGTTTGCGCAAACACGTAGCAGGTGTCTGGGGGAGAACCCGCTGAGCTGGAGGATTAGAGGGGCGGTAGGGTGAAGAATGGCTTTAGCTTTTATGCTGTTAGTGCTGTAGTTCGGTTTGTTTTTAAACAATAAGTAGGTATTTGAGTATTATTTGTGAAATTTTAAATGCAGTTAAGCATGGAAAGGGCCCTTTGTGGTGCCTGGCACATAGTAGATGCTCAGAAAACTGAAGGCAATGTCAGCAAAGCTGGTCTAGCCCTCTCCCTGCTGTGCCTTTTGGTGTCTGGGCATCTGGGCAAAGAGGCGTGGCCCTGCGTTTATTTGCTGATTGCCCTCTCCCTCCTCCCTCTCCTCCTGACATGGTTTCTATGGAGACGAGGGTCCCTTAGCAATTCTTCTGCCAGAGCATCATCAAGATGTGCCTTTGCCATCCTGACAGGTTGCTGTGGCAATGCTGTCACTCGGTTGGGAACAGGATCCCCTGGCCTGAGCTGATGTGGTTGCCATGGAAATTGCTCTTCTCTGGGAGAAGGGAGGGTGGCCAGCCCCAGCCATGCTCTGTGGCGGCACTGCTGCCCAGCTGGGCCGCAGCTCAGGAATCATAACACCAGCCTGTCCCACGGCCGTATCACTCCCCCTTCCTGCATCGCAGGCAGAGAGCCAGTGTCAGTGTCGATGGGATTCATCGTGATACACCTGCTGTGTCTGAACTGAGGGCTTGCCCGGTTCCCAGGTACCGCCCCGGGCGTTTCCTGTGCATCCCAGCTTCCCAGCGTGCCTTCCCAGAGTGTTTGCTCTTGTCCCCATTTTATAGTTGGCGGTAATCTTGGTGATTTTTAAATTGTCATATAGTTCACATATCACAAAAGTCACCATTTTGTCTATTTATTTTGACAATTTCTAACTTACTGATTTTTAGAAAGAGAAGAACATCAATTTGTTGTTCCATTTATGTATGCATTCACTGGTTGATTCTTGTATGTGCCCCGACCAGGGATCGAACCCACAACCTTGGTATATCAGGACAGTGCTCTAACCAACTGAGCCACCTGGCCAGGGCCCAAACTCGCCATTTTGAAGTGTACAATTCAGTGTTGTTTAATATATCCATAACATGGGAAAAACGGAACACTTCCATTGCCCCCAAAGACCCCCTGGATCTGTTAGCAGTCACTCCTTATTGGCCCTTGCCGCCAGCCTACAGCAACCACTGATCTCCTACCTGTGTCTGCGGGTCCGCCCGCTCTGGAAGTCTCACAGAAACGGAATCGTGCAGCGTGCGAGCTTCTGTGACTGGCTTCTGTCACTCCGCTCAATGCCATCAAGGTCTGTCTGGGTCGAAATGTCAGTATCTCCTTCTCTTTCGTGACCCATGGTACGGATGCAGCGCGTTTTGTCCAGCCGCTCATCGGTCTGCGCACATTTGGGTGGTTGCCGCTCGTCGGCCAGTGCATGTTTGGGTGGTGGCCGCTTTTTGGCTGCCACGAACAATGCTGCTGCGAACGTGTGTCCAGGTTTCCGTGTGAAGCTGTGTTTTCAGTTCCCCTGGGTATGTACCCAGGAGTGGGCTTGCTGTATATAGACACAGACGGGCCTGGGAGGAAACACAGCTGGGACTCTGACCCAGGGCTCTCTACCTCCCGAAGCCACACTGACCTCTGCGGTGATGTCCCGGCTGTGCTTGCCCCATCCGGGGGCCTTCGGAGGACCCTGCTGTGTTCTCAGAGCCTCCTGTCTGGAACAGGCTTCTACGGCTGATTCCCACTCTGATGGGGCAGACGGGGTGGGGGGCGGGGGGCGACCCAGGTCAGGTTACCTGGGTCCGCACCTAGGCTCTGCTGGCGCTGTCCCCCGATGCAGCCGGGCCACGGTCGGTGTGGTGCGTGGCTAACGTGAGGCTGGTGTCCCATGGGCCTGAGTTGAAATTCGGACTCTGCCACTTACTTGCAAATAACAGGAACGCCGGGCCAATCTGGTAACTGATTGTTCCTTTATAAAAGGGGAATACTATCCCTACGTCTCAGAGGTGTTTGTGGGAAGAGCAGCGCCCAGAGAGCAGAGGCTCGGTGAAGACTGATGGTCTTCATCGTTACCCTCATGACCGTTATGGTGGCTGGGGTCTGGAGAAGCCTTTCCTTAGTTAAACCAGTGTGTTTCTGCTGCCTCAAGCAAGGAGCTCTCCGTGTGGGACTGTCAGTTGCCTGTGGGAGGAGCGGTCACATTGCAGATCAACACGGGTAGTTGGCAATGCCCGTCCCAGTGACTTGATCTGGGATTCATGCCTAAACCAGCTTCCTCCCTGTTGCCCCACCCGTGGTCTCCTCCAGCTACGAGCCTTGCGGCCTCGCTGTCCCCCTGCTTCAGCCACCCCAGAGGAAGAATGCCTCAGTCTTTGAGAGGCACTCGCTCCGCGGGGACCCCCGAGAGTAAATCTTGCACACACAGCACAGTCTGTTTTCAGTGAGACCTTTCCAAACATCGCCTGCAAGTTTGGTGAAAATCTACCCAGCTGTTTTGGCAGAAGGTTCATTTCATTCCTTGAAGATTGGTCTTTGTTTGCTGGCAACATGGAAGGTGTTAGAGGGCAGGAGCCCCCTCCAGAGCGGGCTGGAGGGGCAGACACATGCTCTACTAGTCTCCTGAAGAGCAAGGGGGGATATAGCTCCTGCTCCTGCTAAGAGCTATTAGACCAGGAATGTTTGGAGGCACCACTCTGGCTGCTCAAGTGTGGCCTCGTGAGTTGCTGGTGGGTGGGGAGGCCCCTGCTACATGCCAGGCCAGAGGGTGCCCTCTGGTCCGGCAGTGGGGACTGGCATTCCTGTGGGTGCCTGAGCACTGTCCTGCCCTGTTCCACCCTTCCGAGGTGCAGGGCTGGAGCCCCTGGGGACTCCACCAGGGGGCTTTGACAGGCCCTGGTTCCCTGAGCGGAGCCAAGCTTGCATGGCCAGCTGCTGCCCTGCGGAGGGGAGGAAGGGCCATGCTCTGTGAGCCTGCCTTGTTTTCCCTCCAGAGCCACCGGGCAGTGCGGGAGCCCACAGCCTGAGACGGGATGGGGGAAGGGGCAGCTCCAACCCGGAAAGGCTGGAACCACTCTGGTCCTGAGAAGGTTTACTGCTTTGGGCCCCCTTACCGGCCCACTGCCCTCCCTTTCTGGTGAGCGTCAAGCCACTCAGAGCTCACTGTCTGCCTGGTGGAAGGTGTTCAGTAACTTCCCATAGGGAAAGTACACTTTAACTACATTTTAGTATGTGCTTTTCCCCTTCACCCAGGTAAAATATGCTTAGTGAAAAGACTAGAAATACATGCACATAAACCATAAGGAAGAGAATCCGCCTGTCATGCAATATTTAGAGGGAATTACTCTGAGTAATTAATTACCAAAGTACTGTCTGGGTGAGAGATACATGTACTTCCAGTATGGTTTTTCTGTTTATACACACACGTATATTGAAGTGTGCATGTATGTGTGTGTGTGTGTGTATACACACACACACACATACATATACATATATACACATATGTGTATATATATATATAAAAAGACGACAAGCTCAGTAGAGCACAGCCATCGCCACAGAAGCACACAGGCAGACGGGCCTGCCTCTGAGGGTGAACCCTCCGACTCTGGCTGCAACGGTCGCCTCCGGCGAGAGAGCTGGTGAGGGGTTCACTGCATTCCTTTCTGCGCTGGTTGAGGTTTGAATGTGTTGCGCAGGAAAAAATAGAAATAATGACCAGCACACATGAAAGAAAAGAAGAAACCCTCCGTCACCACCTCCCTCAATTCTCCTCCTGACTCGGCTTGACCTGTGATTAGCAGTTTGGTTTGTATCTTTCTTTTTTTAACTTATTTTTCGTAGTTGGTATCCTTCCAGGCCTTTGTCTATGCTCATACGCTGTGTATTTCTGTGCCTATGTACTTTTAAAAATAAGGATGGGGTTATATTACACGCACGGTTTCTGCAACATTCAAAATAATGTAGCTCGGACACAGACTGTTTTCTAAAATGCTGGATGTTTGGGGGTTTTCTTCTGCCTAAAGTGCTTATTATAAAAATCAAAGATCACAGAGTCAAGTAAACATGGGAAGGAAGGAAAGTCTAAAAGAGCACACCGTCTATTTCAGTATTTAAACACAGAGCCAAAGGTCAAGGAGGAGCCCCAGCCAACCAGCTGCTGTGGCCACCCTCAGGCTGGGGAGGAGAGTGGGTCGGGGGTGCCCAGGGGGTCTTCTGCTTTGTCAGCAGGGTATAGATTTACAGTGAGAGTGTATTTTTATATATCAATTTATTTGTAAAGATATTGCATAATAAAAAACCGCAGAACTACGTCCTGCCCCCCCAAAAAATGTGGGGGAACAAAAGTGCAAAATGCAAGTTTCCTATACCCTCGTGGTTAACAGCGAGGTGTTAATTTTCAGACTGTTCCCCCCAGGTGTGTGGGCACACACAGACATCTTATTTTTATAAAGATGATAACATGCTTTGTTTCTTAATAACAGCTTTCTTGAGGTACACTTTCCATACTATAACGTGGGCCTTTTTAAAACTATACCGTTCAGTGGCTTTAAGAGTATTTAGAGTTGTACAACTGTCACCGCTAATTCCAGAACATTTCTGTCACCCCGAAAAGAAACCCCAAACCCGCCCCAGTCACTCCCTGCTCCCCCCTGGCAGCCGCTCATCTGTCTAGTTTCTGCCTCTGTGGAGCCGGCTACTCAGGACGTCTCGTGTAAATGGAACCGTTCACCATGCAGCCTTTTGTGACTGCCTCCGTTCACTGAGCACGCTGTTTTCCTGATACATCCATGTTGCTGCATGTGTCAGTACCTCATTCCTTTCTGTGGTTGGACAGTGTTCCTCTATGTGGATAGGCCACATTTGTTTATCCTTCATCAGTTGGTGGACTCTTGGGTGCTAGGTTTTGTGCTACGGGTTCTTTTTCTCCCTTACGAGATGTCTCAGAGATTTCACCAGGTCGGTGAGCCTCACTCTTCCTCTGTCCTTCTTAATGTCTTGTAGGCTTTATATTATCTCATTCCTTTCTCTGTGTGTGATGGCTGGGACCTCTCAGTGCCATTGGAGACCCCTGGCGGCTCCCCTTCCTGTCTCCCACTTCCTTCCTCCAGGGAGTCTGCAGTGCTTGAAGAGGCTGTGGCCACGTTTTGTGGATGGTAAAACGGAGTTGCTGGGAGAGGAGGGGGGCCCCCCCAGGGTCACAAACTCAGTGTTGTGGGGTTCCCAGAATTCAGCTGCCTGCTGAAGTCACACTTTCTTCCTCTTAGTAGCTGGGTGCTAAGCAAGCCCAGACCTTCCAACTAGAGCCCTCACCTCGGCTGTTCCACATGGGGGTCTCCCTCGGAGCACCCCCTTCCTGGGCCCCATTTGTGGGAAGGGCTCTTTGTGGGGGGACTTGGCTTTGTGGTTCTCACCCCACAAAACAAGTCCTGGCACCCAGCGTCTGAAATATCAGCCTCTGCCGTCCTGCCTCATTTGCATTTCAGAAGGTCTCTTTAGGATTTGATTGGACTTTAAGATAATACTTAAGAGCCCATCTGGAGTTCATCTTTCTCCCTGGCTCTGTGGTTTCTACCTGGGCTGCACATTAGAATCACTTGGGGAACTATTTTAAAATACTATGTCTGGGACCTACCCCGGACCAGTTATATCAGAATCTCGGGGGGGTGGGGGGCGGTGAGACCTTGGGCACCGTTGTTTTGTTTTGTTTTGTTTGAAGTTCCCTAGATAATTGTGTGTGCACCTCGACTGAGAGCCACTGTGCCAGCTCATGGAAGAAGGTGCATTTTCTCCTTCCCAGTCCTTGGAACTAGATCTAGAACTATATCAAGAACTGGTCCCAGGTCAGCTGCGGATTTGCTGTGGGCCCTCGCTCTCACCTTCAGTAAAGGGGGCTCGGATCACATCTGTGGTTCTCCCCTTCAGGGGCGGGGTGTAAGAGATGGAGGTAGGAAGGGTGTGTATTCAAACCACACCAGATTATTCTCCAAAAAGACCTGCCCAGAGGGGACCATTGTGGCTCAGTGGGCTGGGTGTCCTTCCAGGAGCGGAAAGGTTGCCGGCTCGATTCCCGGTCAGGGCACGCGTCTGGGCCATGGTTTTGCTTCCTGCCCTGGGTGAGCGTGAGAGGCAACCAGTCGATGTTTCTCTCCCTCTCTCCCCCAACCCACCCTAAAAATAAATAAATAAATAAAATCTTTAAAAAAAAACCACCCTGCCCAACCTGAAAAGAGAAGCGACCGAAGTGAATCACCCCTCTTATGGGAAGAAGTGTTCAGGGGAATCATGCGTCCCAGTGAATGACTCTTAAACACAGAAATGTCAGTAGTGATTGCTGTGGCCTCTTAACCCCTTCTCCTCAAACTCCCCTGCTCAGGACATGTGCCATTTTGTATTCTTGCCAGAGACATGCGCGTCCCTGTTTCTCCATAACTTCAGTAGAATGTGCTGTGAGATGTTTGGAGTTCTGCCAATCTGGTAGGTGAGAAATGCTATCTCAGTGGAGTATTTTTTTTAATTTAGTCTTTATTGTATTTTTTTTCCCTTTACCATTTAGTTTCCCTATAGCCCCCTCCTGCCAGCTCTCAATGTAGTTTTAATTTTCTTTTTTTTTTTTCAATGTGTGGTGGCCTCTCACGTGTCCCCCACTGGGGACCTGGCCTGCAACCCAGGCAGGTGCCCTGACTGGGAATCGAACCAGCGACCCTTTGGTTTGCAGCCCGTGCTCAGTCCTGTTTTAATTTTCATTTCTCTGCTGAACAGCATCAAGCCTCTTCCTGTGGTTAGGAGCCACTTGCCTTTCTTTTCCTGAGAGCTGTTTTTCATGTCACTACCTCATTTTTCTCTAGGTTTGTTGAGCTTTTTATTCTTTATTTTGTGAAGCTGTTTACCTATTTAGGATATTAACCCTTTGTCAGCGTTATGTGAATTGCAAATATTTTTCCCAGTTTGTCATTTATATATTTTTTAAGTTTTAAAAAAATTTATTTATTTTTTTGAGAGAGAGGAAAGAGGGGAGAGAAACATCGGTTTGTTGTTCCACTTATTTATGCATTCATCGGTTGGTTTTTGTACGTGCCCTGACCAGGGATCGAACCTGCAACTTTGGCACATCAGGATGATGCTCTAACAGCTGAGTTACTCGGCCAGGGCGTGTCATGTATTCTCTTGCTTTTCCTAAGGTGTATTTTTTTTTCCGTGTAGATTTTGCTTATTTGGTCAATTGTATGGCTTTTTCCTCCCCGATCGCTTCTGGATTTTTGAGTCTGACTATTGTTACAGTCTTAGTTGGCTTTAATCTGCATGCAGGCATTTACAGTTTAAATCAAGATCGGTCCGTCATCACTTCCAAGGCCCCTGTGGAATTGTCACTCGTTGCTCCCCTCAGGAAGCGAGGCAGAGGGAGACCTTGGGGTATGGCTGGGGTGTGGAGCCTTCACACCAGTGGCTGGGCCAGTCTCCTGGGGAGGTGTCCCGAGCTGAGGCAGGGGAGTGTGGACCAGTCATTGGATGTGGGCCGCTGGGAGGAGAACTCAGCTTGGAGGTCTTAGGGGACAGGGAAGGCGAGTGCCTGAGTCCTGAAGGGGGGATCTGGGTAGAGCACCATAGCATCCTGTCCAGGTACCCTGTCTGTCTTGGTCCCTGCTGTGTTCTCTACACCAGACTGCCTAGCACGTAATGGGTGCTCAGAAAGTCTTTGGTGAATGAATGAAAGACAACCAAGAACAGAAACCCGGTTACTGGGTCTCAGCCCAGGCCAGCTGGATCTCAGCCTGGTAGTGGGAGAGAGGGGAGGTGCCCTGGGCAGGTGTGTTCAGAATCAGCTCCTCAAGTGCTTCTGGCCTGTCTCCTGTTGGCAGCCCAATGGGTGGTCTTGGGAGCCCCTCTGGTTCAGCAGTTGGTGCTGCTCAAGGCCTGGAGATGGCTGGGCTGGCCTGGAGATGGGGGCCCTCTGTGGAACCTTAGGCTCTGACTTCTCTCTGGATGCACAGCACTATCATGAGCTTTAAATGCTGACTTTTTTCTCTTTAAATCTCCCTCCAGCATTCCTTGAAGAAAAGAGGGACCCGTTCCCTAGGGAAGACAGACAAGAAGCCTTCGGTGCAGGTATTTCCCAGCAGTTCCCACAGCCCCTGGTGCAGTCCCCCACGGCAGGTTTTATTTAGTCTTAAGGCCTCACTCCAGGTGGCCTGGGGGGGTTCCCTAGAGATGCCCACCCCTCTCCATACTTTACCCCGTCCTCTCCTTGTTCATTTTCTTAGCTTCGCTGCCCACTTCACATCCCCAAACCGTGCCCTGGACCCGCGGCTCTCACACACTCTGATAGATAAAGTGCTGTACGTAGCACAGGCCAGACGTGGAATACAGTTAGCCCGTAGTGGTCTTGGATCGTCAGGGTGCCAGGCACTCTTCGTGCATTATCTCATTTAATCCTCTCCACAGCTCTGTGAGGGAGGAAGTGTTATTGACCATTTTACAGGTGAGGAAACTGTTGTAGTAATGGTAGTGGTGGTAGAAGCAGCAATAGTCACCGTGGCAAAATGTTGCCTACTCCAGGGAGCCCTCCTGAACTCCCCAGGCTATGTGTGGTGCTCCATCTTTGCTGCTTTATCAATGTCCCCCTCTCTGCTTCCCTCTGGACTTCCAGCTCTTTGAGGGTTGGGGCTTCCTCTGCTTTATTCCTGTTTCCTGAGCACATAGTTGGTGCTCCCAGAAATGTTGTGGCTGGTGTTGAGCCTCCCAGCACTAACCTGAGTCCTCTCTGTCCTTGTGCTCATCGGCCCCAGGAGGACAGCGCAGATTTGAAGTGCCAGCTGCACTTTGCAAAGGAGGAGTCGGCCCTCATGTGCAAGAAGCTCACCAAGCTGGTCAAGGAGAACGACAGCATGAAGGAGGAGCTACTCAAGTACCGCTCCCTCTACGGCGATCTGGACAGCGCCCTGTCAGTGGAGGGGCTGGCCAATGCGCCCCACTCGCGGGAGACCGAGCTGAAGGTGCATCTGAAGCTGGTGGAGGAAGAGGCCAACCTGCTGAGCCGCCGCATTGTGGAGCTGGAGGTGGAGAACCGGGGCTTGCGGGCCGAGATGGATGACATGAAGGAGCACGGTGGCAGTGGTGGGGGCCCGGAGGCACGCCTGGCCTTCTCCGCGCTGAGCGGCAGTGAGTGTGGGGAGACCCTGGCAGAGCTGCGGCGACACCTGCAGTTCGTGGAAGAGGAGGCGGAACTGTTGCGGCGCTCCTCGGCCGAGCTCGAGGACCAGAACAAGCTGCTGCTGACCGAGCTGGCCAAGTACCGTTCGGAGCATGAGCTGGACGTGACCCTGTCAGAGGACAGCTGCTCCGTGCTCAGCGAGCCCTCGCAGGAGGAGCTGGCGGCCGCCAAACTGCAGATCGGTGAGCTCAGTGGTAAGGTCAAGAAGCTCCAGTATGAGAATCGTGTGCTCCTGTCCAACCTCCAGCGCTGCGATCTTGCCTCCTGCCAGAGAACGCGGCCAATGCTGGAGACGGACGCCGAGGCGGGGGACTCTGCCCAGTGCGTGCCCGCTGCCCTTGGTGAGGCCCACGGCCCCCATGCCACCCGGCTCTGCAGAGCCAGGGAGGCCGAGGCACTGCCCAGTCTCAGGGAGCAGGCCGCCCTGGTCAGCAAGGCCATCGACGTTCTGGTAGCTGATGCTAATGGCTTCTCGGCCGGCCTCCGCCTGTATCTGGACAATGAGTGTGCCGACTTCCGGCTGCATGAGGCCCCTGACAACAGCGAAGGCCCCAGGGACACCAAGCTCATCCACGCTATCCTGGTTCGGCTGAGCATGCTCCAGCAGGAGCTCAACGCCTTCACGCGGAAGGCAGACGTGGTGCTCGGGAGCTCTGTCAAGGAGCCACAAGAGCCACTCTCGTCGCTGACCCCCTTGGGCTCCCAGGGGCCCTCCAAGGAGATTCTTCTGGCCAAAGACCTTGGCTCAGACTTCCAGGTAAGGTGTCCCAGTCACAGGTCCTGTTATGTTTTTTTGATAGAACCTTTTTTACTGAACCATAACATGCAGACGGAGAGGTACACAGAGCACAGGTGTAGAGCCTAGGGTTTTCCCCGAGGTGAGCACACCCATATACATAATCATTGCCCAGAACAAGAACTAGAATATGACTGACGGTGCGGAAGCCCCTCCTTGTGTCCCCTTCCAGCCACAGTACCCTCTCTCTGGGGTGGCCTCTTAATTCAGTTTTGTCTGTCTTTGTCTCCGAACTTTGTATACATTGACTCCCGTAGGACACACTGGTGCCTGGCTTCCTTCACTCACTGTCCCGTTTGTTGTCTCCTGTGGCGGTAGTTTACTAATTCTGGTTACTGGATGCGACCTCCTTGAGTGAGTGTGCCCAATTCCCTTCCTCTTTTCCTACTGATAGACACAGGGACTGATTCTGAGGCTCTCTTTTCCAGCTTGCCCTTTCTTCTTCTCTCGTTTCTCTTGCAATTTTGTGTTTTAAAATGAGTGTTATTAAAACAAAGAACTTTTGTTCAGGTCCTATGCAAAGGCAAGAAACTTGGCTTTCCAACGGTAATGAACTTGCAGCCTTGATGTCTATAAAAATACTACTTCGAAAAATTAGAATGACAAAAATGCATTGTCGCCAAAGGAGCCCCTAAGCATCCGAAGAGTTGTAGGAGACCCTGAGTAAAGGGCGAAAGCGTCCTCCTTGCTGTTTCTCACTCCCTGCGGGTACTACCTTTGACAGTCTGGAGCAGCTCTGGCCAGTACGGTGGCCAGCACATGAGACCACCTTAATTTAAATGAACAAAAATTACATACAACTGAGAACTCAGCTCCTCAGTAGCAACAGCCACATTTCAAGTGCTCAGTAGCTGCGTGTGTCAAGTGCTGCGGATCTAGGGCATTTCATCACCACAGCAAACCCCTCTAAATCTTTCTCTAGCCCAGGTTGGGTAGCTCAGTTGGTTAGAGCGTTGTCCTGATACCCCAAGGTTGCGGGTTCAATCCCCAGCCAGGGCACGTACGAAAATCAACCAATGAATGCATCAGCAATTGGAACAACAAATCAATGTTTCTCTCTCTCTAAAATCAATCAATCAATCAATTAATTAAGCCGGGGCTGCTGTGGCTCAGTGGATTGAGCGCGGGCCTGCAAACCAAATGGTTACCTATTTGGTTCCCAGTCAGGGCACATGCCTGGGTTGCAGGCCAGGTCCCCAGTAAGAGGTGCTGGAGAGGCAACCACACATGATGTTTCTCTCCTTCTCTTTCTCCCTCCCTTCTCCTCTGTCTGGAAATAAATAAATACAATCTTAAAAAAAAATAATTAGTTAAGCCTTCCTCTTCACATACTCTCATATATTTGTTTTTCCACCCAAACTGTCTTTTGTTATACCCTCTGTGACCACACAACTTACTTTTCTTGTTATTGGTTCATTTACTGTGATGCTGTGTTTGTTGTTCATATATTGTTTGTGCTCGGTGCTGGAGGTGCTGTGGTAGCAAACAGATGTGAGTCCTTCCCCCAGCTCCCCCAGCCCCACCCCTGCCCTTGTCATCTAGTGGGGAAGAGAGATGTCAATCAAAGAGTGCCAGTGAATATGAAATTACTAACTAGATACGAGCTCTCAAGGAAATACACTTGGTTCTATGAACAAGGGTGTTGACCTAGACGCTGGGTCGGGGAAGGCCTCTGATCTGAGCCGAGGTCAGAAGGCTGGGTTACCGCGGGGAGAGTTCTAGGCCGAGGGAACAGACTGTGCAAAGGCGTCTTGATTGGAAGGAGCGTGGCGGGTCCAGAACCAAGAGGAGGAATGGGGCTGGACTGCAGAGGGAGGTTTGAGTTTCACCCTGAGAGCGGTGGGGTGGGTCTTTCCGTGTCCATACGGAGATGTAGCTCTTTCTTTCACAACGGCAGCGTAGTAGGGCCACACTTTCTTTAATCTGCGCCCTGTCCACCTGGCTTCATCTTGCTTTTTTGAGCAAGCGGGCTGTCCCATGTTAGGTCACCCCCTTGGTTCTTCTTGAGGTAGGAATGAGCTGGGGCTGCACGTGGGGTGGGACAGTCGAGGCAGGCTCAGAGGCTTGTGCACAAGATGGACACTCGCAAAATCAGTGTTTCATTTACCACTTACTGAGTCATTCACCCCGTCAGCAAACATTCACTGAGTGGGAGCAGTGCCCTAACCAGGGCTGGGGCTGGGGTATCGGGGTGAATCCACCTGGGTCCCAGCACTCAGGTGGGTGCTCACAGCCTCTTATGGAGCCCAGAGGCCTGGGGTGGGGCTGTTTCTGGCACCCTTTGGGCCCATCCCCATGGTTATCTTTGGTCTCTTCTGCCTGTGCCTCTGGGTGCAGCCGCCTGACTTCAGGGACCTGCCGGAATGGGAGCCCAGGATACGAGAGGCCTTTCGCACTGGCGACTTGGACTCCAAGCCCGACCCCAGCCGGAGCTTCAGGCCTTACCGAGCTGAGGACAATGATTCCTACGCCTCCGAGGTGGGCCTTAGCCTGAGCCAGCAGGGGGGCGGGTAGGAGGAGAGTGGGGCTTCCCAAAAGCAGCAGGATCCATGGGGAGTCTTGGCTGGTGATGAAAGGGGGCTGAGCATTCCACTTGGTCTCGAGCTTCCGAGGACAAAAAACAGAAACAAGGACATTTGGGCCATTCTCATGGCCTGATAAAAAGGAAGCTTATAAATTCAATTGAAAAAATTGATTTTTGTTCCTGTGCTAAATTCCGCTGGGAATTCAGGAATTTATGTCATTTAATAGAACCACTTATTTATGTGGAAGAAGGCAGCCGTCTCCACAGTCACGCTGACTGGGTCGAGTCCTGGGTCCACTTCATACTGGCTGCCCATCACTTGATCTCTCTGACCCTGGTTCTCACCTTCACAATAAAAGTGATCCCTCATAGTGTTGTTGAAAGGGTTAAATATGCAAAAAGTCTTAGCGTAGCCTGGTCCGTGCTGGGTGAGGAGGAGGGGGATGACACATCGCTGGGCCTCAGGGGACCTAGCATTGTGCTGTGTGGCCTTGGGCGCAGGCAGTCTTGCTCGGCTGCAGCTTCCCGGTCTGTTACATGGGAGGGTTAGAGTTGGCTGGAGCATTGCTAGGATCCTCTGGTCTGTGAGGCATTCTGGGTAGTTCTGAGCCCCTCCCAAGCTTACTCCTGAGCCTTTCCTGAGCACTTTATAATGAACCTGAGGCAGGAAATGGCTCTTACAGTCTGGGTAGGACCTACCGAGATTCCCGAACCATGGAGAGCCCTGTGGGTGCCCCAACCTGCGCACCCTTTTCTTTTGAGCATCCCTGGAAAGGCAAGTTTGGGGTCCCAGGAAGGCCAATCTGCTACTCTGCAGAGTGAGGAGCTCCCTTGAAGTCGAAGGACCAAATTCTCAGTGATCTGAGCTTCCTAAAAGCCATGGCAAAAAGGGGGAAAATCCTAAGATACTTAGTTCTCATTTTCTGAGAAAAGGAAATAGGCCAGCTCAGCCGCAGAGAAAATGATGTCCTGCACGCATTCAGTCACTGTTTCATTCATCTGCTCTTTATGGAGCAGCCACAATTTACCAGGCACTGAGTTGGGTACTGAGTTCAAGGAGACACCAGAGACAGCAGATCCCACACTGCAAGGATTTTAAATACAAAACAGGTAAATAGGATAGATACCTCAAGTCACTGCCTTCCGTGCTAAACTTCAACATTATGGGCCAGATAATAAATGTGTATTTTTTTTTCACGGAGGGACATCTTGCCATTCTCGGGGACGTGTCATGTAAGGGTAGAGCTGACACTTCCTGTTTCCCTCCTGCCTAACAGGACAGCATAAACATTCCCCTCTGTTCCTGCTGAGCAGCAACACTTTAAAAAGCGTTTTTAGGTGAAGCGTTACTTGTGTACAGAAAAGCCCTTACAGTGCAAGTGGACAGTGCAGATGATTTCCACAAACCAAACACTCCTTTGAAATCAGCAAGACGAATAAACAAACACGACTCCCCCCTGTCCCCAGGTGTCCCCGTGTCCCCTTCTCGTCACCATCCAGACTTCTGACAGAGTGGATTCGTTTTGCCTGTGTAGCTACAAATACTTATAACACAATTTCCCTGGAAAATGTAGAGTTTTATTGTCTCTTTCTTCAGATTTTATCGCATAGTTATCACAACACACGGCTACCACACGGTCTCTACACTCCGTTCCGTAAAGATGCAAAGGAGACAGTTAGGGTCACAAGGCTGTCACATAGCTAACCACCGCTAACATTCTGTGTGCCGCGGCTTCCTGGTCTTCTGTTGAGATACACATCTTTTTAAACTCTTATTGAAGTATGACAGTATGATATTCTTACGATGATATACGTGTAATAAAGGACACCATCCTTAAGGGTATAGTTCATGGATTTTTACCTATAGACCCAGTAAACACATATATTGATCCTCATCATTGTTATGCAAGTTGTTTGTATATTTTTGCAATTATAAACAGTGAGACAGTGAACATTTTTGCAAATCAGACCCAGTTTCCACAGTATATTATTTCCTCCAAGTAAATTTTAAAGAGAGACATTACGAAGGTAAAACTGTAAGAGTTAGGTTTGACGTGTGATTTTTTTTACCATCAGGGCAGCCTGCGGAGGTGGGTCAGCCGTTGTGCCTGACTTGTCCTTGAAGGTCAGCCTGGGGCCGACTGACAGCTGTTGCTCACCTCCGGCTCTGCCCTCTGCCCTCTGACCACAGTTTCTAACCTCCCTGCCCTCTCCCTCCTCCCCACCCCAGATTAAGGAGCTGCAGCTGGTGCTGGCTGAGGCCCATGACAGCCTCCGGGGCTTACAAGAGCAGCTCTCCCAGGAGCGGCAGCTACGGAAGGAGGAGGCTGACAGCTTCAACCAGAAAATGGTCCAGGTGCGTGGTGCTCAGTGCCCTCCCTGCACTTACTCCAGCATCCCTTCTCTGAACTGAAGGCAACCTCAGAGGCCTGAGAGGCTTCGGAAGGCAAGAATGTCAGGGGAAACCCGCGTCTTGCTGCCTCATGCTGCGCTCACTGCTGTGGGTGTCAGTGAGTCCATTCGCTGTGCTGAGCTGGAAGCCTGGGTTTGTCATTGACTTCCGGAGTGACCTCAGGCCAATGCTGTCTCCTTTCTGGGCCTGCATTTCCCATCTATGAAGTACTGCCCCTATCAGAGCTGAAAACCTGTAGCTGAAAGGCCATCGGCCTGTCTGGTAATCCAGATGATAATCCTGCCGGTAGAAAGCATTTATTAAGCCCTTACTGTATATCAGGCCTGTACAGTGTACTTTCCACATTATGTCCTTTAATCCTCATGTCTTCCCCTATGCAGTGTCCCCATTTTCCAGATGGGAAAACCAATTCCCAGGGAGCTGAAGTGCTTTGCTCAGGGTTTCACATCCAGGCCAGGTGGGGCCAGGGTTCTAATGCAGGTCTCTGGCTCCCTCTTAACCATGACACAGCATTGCTTTCTCTAGGATATTACATGACCTCAGCCTTCCTCATTCCCAGCACGGCCTTTGCTCACCACATGGGTCACCCCTCCCAGGTTCCTCACTGAATGTGAGTTCATGTGAAACATTGGCATCCAGCACGTGCTTGTTCTATTATGTCATGGTTTTTATAATCAGGCAGAGCTGGGTTCAAATCCCTGCTGTTTTCACTAATTCAGTAACTGATTGCCACTGCTTTTATGAGTTCCTCTTCCCCAGAGTAGCAGAGGGCAGTGTTGATCTCAACAGAATGAGCTGCTAGTGGTAGAATCCCTGGCAGGGATCACCAACAAGCACCACCCGGATTTTCTTCCCTGCCCTTGTCAGAAGCCTGGAATGGGGTGGGGTGGTGCCCGGGAAGACAGCTGGCTTGCTCACACTCTGTCCCCTCAAAGCTGAAGGAGGACCAGCAGAGGGCGCTCCTGAGGCGCGAGTTCGAGCTGCAGAGCCTGAGCCTCCAGCGCAGGCTGGAGCAGAAGTTCTGGAGCCAGGAGAAGAATATGCTGGTGCAGGAGTCTCAGCAGTTTAAGCACAACTTCCTGCTACTCTTCATGAAGCTCAGGTGGTTCCTCAAGCTCTGGCGGCAGGGCAAGGTTCTGCCCAACGAAGGGGATGACTTCCTTGAGGTATGTTTCCCCTGGGACTAGGACTGGGAAAGAGGTGGTGTGGGGGACATAGGACCAGAGGGACAACTAGCTGGCATTGGCACAGCCCCGGGGCTCATATACAAGCCAGCAGCTTGCAGGCTTCGTTCAGCATCTGTTTGTGAGAACCAGCTCTTTCCTGGGCACTGTGGCAGGCACTCAGTCCCGTCCTCAGCAGGAGAAAGTCTCTTCAGGGGCTGGTAGGTCTCTGATACCTGTTCATTTCCCTTTTTAACAAACCTCGGAGTCTTGGGCAGATGACAACAATCTAGTTTTGTCGTTACTGCATTATATGCAAATATAGTGTATGTTTTTTACTCCTTTAAAGTCTAACTTACATACAGTAAAGCGCACATGTCCTCAGTGTATGGCTGATGAAGTTTTACAGTGTCACCTGTACAGCGCGGATCACAGGAGGGCACACTTGTCCCAGAGGCTCCCTCGCGCCCCAGTCGACGTGCCCTCCCCAGCAGTCAGTGTTATCTGATTTCTTATACCATCGACCGATTTCACCTGTTACAGAAGTTTATATAAGTGCAAGTGGTCTTTCGTGTCCTCCTCCTTTTGCTCGATATAATTTTTTGAGATTCATCCATGTTTTGCATATAGAACTAGTTCATTTTTTTATTATTTATTTTTGACCTATGACTATACCTCTTTTATTTTTTAAAGTATATTTTATTGATGATGCTATTACAGTTGTCCCAGTTTTTTTCTCCCCTTTATCTCCCTCCTCCCTGCACCCCCCACCCCTCAGCATTACCCCCCTTGGTTCATGTCCATGGGTCATACATGTAAGTTCTTTGGCTTCTCCATTTCCTATTTTGTTATTAACCTCCTCCTGTCTATTTTGTGCCTACCATTTATACTTCTTATTCCCTGTACCTTTTCCCCCTTTCTCCCCCTCCCCCCTACTGATAACCCTCCATGTGATCTCCATTTCTGTGATTCTGTTCCTGTTCTAATTGTTTGCTTAGTTTTTGTTTTTGTTTTTTAGTTTCAGTTGTTGGTAGTTGTGAGTTTGTTGATACCTGTCTTATTTTTAATGTTATCTTTGATATATAGCAATGGGTATTGGCTTTCCATTTTTAGTAATAATAATTTCCTTTTTAGATATGTATATTTAACTAGAAAGAGTAGGTTGACTTAGAAACATTAATGATACTACAGGTGGTGTTTGCATGTCGCAGGAAACCTGAGGAGTGGAACTTTGGGAATGCGTGAAGCCTGGGAGGACTCCCGTGGCCCATTGTCCCTTAGCCTGTGCAGGACTCTTTGTTGCCAAACCCCTGCCTCCCATCACCATTAAAAGCACCACACTCACATTGCTAAGGGAAGGGGCGTGTAAGGACACCGTACCTCAGTCACATTCCGCTGAGCTGACACTGCTTGCCTTGGCTTTTCGGGTACAGGCACTTCTGGTCTAGCCCAAACTTGGCCCTCCTTTCGCTTAAGCTACTCTTTCCTGAGCTAGTGAGGCCCAGTGACACTTCCCAAGTCCTTATGTACCCCTGCCAGGGGACCCCCAAAGTAGCCCCAATGTCCCAGGAACAGAGGATGATGATTAGACCTGAATCTTTGGCAAGAGCCCCCTTCCCTCACCTCCAGTGGGACTCATAGTTCTCCCAGGCACTGGCCTCCTCCCCAGGGTCACTGGTCATCCTTAAATGGATCTCACCCTGGAGTATCGGACACAGAGGTCCCCGTATGAGAAGCAGCTTGAGAGTCTGTCTACCATGGCTGCCCCTTGGGCATCACCCCCTGTGACACCCGGGGGCTCCTGTTTGGAGCCACCGTCTGCTGTCTGCTTCCCCTTCCGTGGCATTTGAGAGTTTAGGACTGTCTCTCCTGTTTGGAAGTTCGACCTGGGCCTTTGGATGAAGCCTAGTTTTGTTTTGTTTTTTAATGAATTTTTAAATTTTTATTTTTAAATTGTAGTAAATACACATAACAGAAATTTTACCCACTGTGTATATATTACATACATAGTTCAGTGGCATCAAGGACACTCACCCTGCTGTTCAGCCATCACCGCCGCCCGTCTCCGACTCTTCATCCTATGGAGCTGAAACTCTGGACCCACTAAACACTAACCCCCGTCCCCCATCCCCCCAGCCCCTGACGACCACCACTCCACTCTCTGTCCCTGTGAATTTCATTGCTCTGAGCACCTCACGTGAGTGGACTCACACAGTATTTGTCCTTTTGTGTCTGCGTACTTCACTCAGCCTAGTGTTTGCAAGGGTCAGCCATGTTGTAGCATATCGCACAGTTTTTTCCCTTTTTAAGGGTATTGTCCCACGGTATCAATAAACCACATTTTTCCAGCTTATTGGGGTATAATTGCCACATAGGAGTTGTATATATTTAAGATGTACAAATTGATGGTTTTTAAAAATTTTTTTAAATTGATTTTAGAGGGACAGGAAGAGAGAGGGAGAGAAGGCGCTATCAGTCTGTTACTTCACTTATCCGTGCACTCATTGGTTGCATCTTGCACGTGCCCTGACCAGGGATTGAACCTGCAGCCTGAGAGGCTACGTTCTAAGCAAGTGAGCTCCCAGCCAGGGCCACAGCTTGATGTTTTGATGTGTGGTTACGTTGTGAAATGATCCCTTCAGTCAAGTCAACATTCATTACCCCTTCCTCCCTCCCTCCCTCCCTCCCTCCCTTCCTTCCTTCCCCCCTTCCTTCCTTCCTCTCTCTGTGAGAATACTTAAGATCTACTCTCTTGGCAAATTTCAAGTGCACAACACAGAATTGTCAGCTGGAGGCGCCACACTGCACGTCAGAGCTCCAGAATTATTCATCGTGTGCAACTGAAACTTTGTGCCCTTTCTCCAGAGTCTCTCCCCCCACCCCACACCCGCCGCCTTTGGCAGCCACCGTCCTGCTGCTTGTGTGCATTCGGTTTTTCTCGATTCCACATTTGAGTGAGATCTCACAGCACTTGTCTTTCTCTGTCGGGCTTGTTTCACTTAGCACAATGCCCACCAGGTCCATCCATGTGGTCAAAAACGGCAGGATTCCGTTCTTTTCTTAGGGCTGAGTGATGTTCCGTTGTGTACCTGCCGTATTTCTTTACCCGTTCATTCATCGATAGACGCTTGAGTCGTTTGCATGGCTTGGCTACAGTGAGGAATGCCGCAGTGAACGCGAGGGGAACACATATCTCTCTGAGATCCAGATTTCATTTCCTTTGGATACATTCCCGGAAGTGGATTGCCGCATCCCATGCTCCGTTTGTACATTTTTTTGGAAACTACTATACTGTTACCCACAGCTAGAGCTCAGTTTTGGTTGCTAGAGAAAATGCTCCCTTACGCCCTCACAGTGAATTGCCTGCAGGCCACAGAGCCTATATTTTAAGTCAGTTTTTCTCAGACAAACTCTTCATATTTGGTGAAGATCTTCTTAGCCGTTTCCATTTATTGGAGTGACAGAGAAACAGAAACTTACTTTAGAAAAAAAAAATGAGGTATAAGCATAAAAAATTAAATATATATGCCTAGAATTAATAGAAATACAAATGTTTACTCACACATAATTAGTAAGATACAAACATAACCACATGCATGTTACACACATACACATATGTATATAATACGAGATACAGCACATATGTATGAAAATGCATAACAAGATACATATAACTATAAATATCAAACTCAATATGATCCATTCATACTTTAAAGAGTACACATATCCACATGTGCAGAATTAAAGCTACCTGTGTGACAGATATCGCTCACGTATGGAGTGTGTATGGTGTTCTGGGCACTGTGTTAAATGCTTTAAGTGGTTTATTGCATTTTACTTTTATAAATTCCCTGTGATATGGAGACAATTATTATCCCCATTCTACTGCAGATAAAGAGCTCTGATTCCTCGTCCTCAATTCTGAAATCCAAAAGCTCTGAGAACTGTATTTCTTTGTGTCTGACTCATTTGGAAAAAATTGGCCTGACATTCACTTGGCAGCAAAACCCTCATTTATTGCATTTCATGTTAATGTTCGTACGTCTGTGGGGGAGATAGTGGTGTCCTTGAGCACGGGGTGTGATGCCAGACTTTGCCAGGGTTCTTATACAGTACACAGTGCAGGTCCCTTATTATTTTCCTGAATCCCAGTGAATTCTGAATTCCAGACACACCTGGCCCAAGCGTTTCAGAGAAAGAATTGTGCACCTGTGTACATACAGTCAGAAGACTGTATATTTAAGCACTCGTGACCGGGGCCAGGGTTGGGGTGTTCACTCGTGTAGGCCCTGCTCACCCTACATACTGTCCAGCCTTAGCGCCTGCCTGACCCTGGGAACCCTTATTCCTTTAGTTTCTTCCACCTGCCTGGTTGCTCCGTCTCAGCCTCCTTGGCTGGACCCTCTGGTTCTCCCTGACCTGCCCTCTAAATGTCAGAGTCCCCAGGGCTCAGCCCTCAGCCTGCATTTCTCCCTTACCTACACTTACTCCCTGGGGGAGCTCACCCAGGCTTCTGGCTTCAGTGGCCTTGCTGGCACATTACGAATCTGTTCAGAATCTGACCCAGCTGCACTGCCCCGCCTGCCCCTCCTATCTGAGCCATCGTCACATCTTGTCCAGGTTGTCTCAGTGGCCTCCAACCTGGTCTCTTTGCTTCTGTCCCCGCACCCTTCTACCAAGCATATTGTATTCACGCGGGTGCAGGGAGGTACCAGGCAGCAGGTACTCCAGGTGGATGGTGCCCCTTGGAGCCGTGTGATGGGGGCTCCGTTGCTACCCTGTATCTCAACACAGCACCTGGAGGGATTTTGTGAGGCTAAAAGGCAGGCCAGTATCGTTCCCCAGCTCCCATTTCATACAGAGTTAAAAGCCAGAGTCCCTACGGAGGTCTGGTCCCCCAGCCTTGCTCCCCGTACTTCTCACTTCCTCAGACAGACGTGTTCCCACCTCAGGCCTTTGCACTGGTTCTGTCCTTTCCTGGAACTCTCGACCTGCCGTTACGCTCACGGCTCAATCTCTCCCTGCCCTCGGGACTTGCCCCAATATGGCCTTGGCCCTAGGACCTTCCTCGGGACTAGGGCCCATGCACAGCACATCTGAGCTCCTCTTCCTGCTCTCTCTTTCTCCATAGCACCTATTATTATGTGTCATTTCATGTATTTAATGCCATTTCATACATTTCACATATTCGTTTGTTTTCTCGTTACTGGAATAGAAGCAAAAGGGGGCCGGGGTTCCTTCTCTGCCTTGCTCACTGGTGTCCCCCAGTTCTGAGCACAAGGCCTGGCACGCGGGAGACGTTCAGTCACTGTTTTTGAATGAGTGATGAGTGTGCAGCCTGATGAAAAGGTGGCTTCCTTCTGCCCCATTCCTGTCCTGAACGGGTGCCCTGGCCTCCTTGGCTGGCCTGGACTCCTGCCCAGCTTCCATCGGCAGCAAACCCTGCTTCCCAGGGAATCTCTCTTCTGTCTGCCCAAGCCTTTGGTTCCCTTTTCTCTAATCCTGGGGCTACCTGTGGCTTTTATTCTGGTCTCAGTGCCTACCTTGACCTGGCCTGATGAGATGTCACGTCTGAGTAGCTCTCAGGGATGCCTCACGGCGTTTGGGGCAGAGAGACAGTGGGAGGCCGGAAGTGCCTGCCTTTCCAGCTGTGCTCCTCTGCCTGGATGGTGTCCTGGAGGCCAAAGTTAAAATTTGGGAAGTCACTGCCAAGCTGGGTGCCTTTGGACCATCCTGACTCATAAACCCTATTCTTTCTTCCAGTCTGGCTGTTCATTCCACTTTCTGTCTGGGCTGCCAGCCTGAATCCCTTCCTCCTGAGAGTCAGGCCCCCGACCTGATGCCCTCCCACCCTGTTGAGTGAGTTTTTTTTTTAAAACAGGTAAATAGCATGAAGGAGCTGTATCTGCTAATGGAGGAAGAGGAATTAAATGCCCAGCATTCTGATAACAAGATCTGCATGGGGGACAGCTGGACCCAAAACACGGTTTGTTCTCAGCCTGTCCCCAGTCCTGTCCTGTCCATTTGTTTCTTCGTCTGATTAATGATCACTTCCTGCTACCTTCTCTGACCTGTATTGCGCTGGGCACTGGAGCTCCAGAGGGTCATTTACCTGGTCACTGGCCCCAGGTGCTCAGTGCTGTGGAGTGTATAAGTCATCCCAGGGCAGCGACAGAGGGCCCGATGATGGGTTGTGGGATCACAGGCAAGAGAGCGGTTAATTCTGTTTGGAGTGAGGTGGATAGTGTCATGGAGGAGTGGTCACAGTGGTGGGTTTTGAAGGATGAATAGGAGTTTTCCTGATTGAGACTGGGGTAAAGGCCATTCTGGACCAAGAGAACTGTGTGTGCAGAGAAGTGGCAAGGTATTCTGGGACTTGCTGCACCTTGGAATGCACATAGTGGAGTTGAGGACATCCATTTGGGGTCATATGAAGATGGACCTTGTGGTCTGGGGTCAGGAACCCTCAAATCAAGCCAAGGAGTAGAGAGAACAGTGGGGTCAGGCTCCCAGGGATACAACCAGTGAGCTTGGGTGTGGGTGGGAACCAGGCCATGGCCAAGGAGAGGTGACTGGAACCAAGTCAGGCAGTCGGGAAGACTCCATGGTCCTGACTCCTTATCTGGCCCTCAGTGGTCAGAGAGGCAGATCCTGGGCAAGGACAAGGACCCCGGGGCCTAGACACTGCAGGACCTCGAAGAAGCCAGGGCCCTGCTCAGATGTGGACTGAGTTATTATTGCTGTGGCTGCAGGGCTCTTATTTACATGAGGCTGGGACACATGTCGGCGGAGGAGGTGGCCAGGGCTGAGATGACTCAGCTCAGAAATGTCAGGGCTGAAATTCATGGGTGAGATGACCCAGAGAGGGTGTGGGGCTTGCCTGAGGCCCCGTAGAGTCCGGTCTGGACTCTGGGTGAACGTTCCCAGCCCGGGCTCCCTTCACAAGCCCCTCTAAGTGCCCCTGACCCAGTCCTCGCCCTTGTCTGCAGCCCAATGAGTACATTAAGACATTGGCCGACATGAAGGTGACACTCAAGGAACTGTGCTGGCTGCTCCGGGATGAGCGCCGTGGTCTGACTGAGCTTCAGCAGCAGTTGGCCAAAGCCAAGGCCACCTGGGAGATGGAACGGGCAGAGCTCAGAAGCCATACCACCCAGGTGAGTCTACCACTGGTCAGAGACATCTACCCCCTTGCTCCTGTCCCAGCCCAGCCCTCAGCTGTCGGCTCTGGGAGCAGGCTGTGAAACCTGTGCTCCTAGAAGCATAGGGACCTCATCACCTCACCTCGTGACCCAGAGAAGGTGAGAGACTTGGGTAGAGTCACACAGCAAGGGCATCGGAAACAGTGGGGACCAGGAGCCCCTGAGTTGAGGGGGAAGGTGAGGGATTGACAAAAGGGCTTGGGGGCATCAGGGGCACCCCTGCTCTACCAGGGGCTCGCAGGTGAGGCCAGGATGCTTAAGTGCCTGTCTGTACCTGGTGCCTCAAACGGAGGGACTCCTCTCCCCACAACCAAGATGACCATAGGATCCTTACCCAGGCGCTCTGGGGTTTGGTCCCTGCTGTGTACCTGGAGGCAAGTTGCTGCCCATCTCTGGTCTTTGCAGTGAGAGGGTGGGCTTCCTGCCATTCAGAGACAGTGCTCTGACCGCCCCCACCCGATGCCACAACTCTGCAGGCTACCTTGCCAAGCACTGTGTCTCCTGGGAGGTGGGTACATTCGTTATCTCTGCTGGGCAAGTGACAAAACAGGCACAGAGAAGTTAATTTTCTTTCCCTAGGTCACCCAGCCAGTCAGGGGCAGATCTGACCCTCACTCTCCAAGCCTCTGCCCCTTCTTCCCAGGGCTCACAGATTTCTGGCTTCCCTGTGCCACCATCCTCGCTTCCTGACCCCCTTGCAGATCTCACAGCCCCTGCCCCATCTGCATATTCCACAGTGTCCACAGCTGTTGCTGCCCCCATACCCAGCTGTTCCACGTGCTCCTCCCCATGGGAACCTCACTGGCCCCAGGAGGGTTAGGATCCTGGACCACAGCCACGGGGGTGTGAGGTGCATTAATTCTTGAGGCTGGCTGTTTACCTCCTGCCACCCCAGGGCTTGGGCTGAGAAAGCCATCATGCTGGAGTGATTCCTGCACACGGTCATTACATCAATGTCTACATGTCCCCCACTAACTGTGAACTCACGTTGCTGGTAAGAGTGAGGCATTGTGAGAAGCCATAATTGGCAACCTCCGCCATTTGTAGCTGTGTGACCTGGAACTAATAACTACCTATTTGAACCTCTTTCCTATGTTTAAAATATCAAAAATGGTAGTTATTTTTGCCGAGTTTGCATGAGGATACTGAGATAATGCCTGAAAAGCCCTTAGCACCAAGCTTGGTGCATAGGAAGAGTTCCACAAGCCTTGATTGGGAGGAGGGGTTAGTTCTGAGTGAGGGGTCCTCCCAGGAGAGCTAGCTCCTCCTGCCCCCACTGGAATCCTAGAAAGAGGGCAAGAGGGCAGAAGAGCCAAGAGGAGGGGCCTCCTGGTGCCAGTGCCCAGTTTGCTCTTCCTTCCACAGATTGAACTGAAGCCTGGGAAGGGTGCTGGGGAGCGGGCAGGGCCCGACTGGAAGGCCGCCCTGCAGAGAGAGCGCGAGGAGCAGCAGCACCTCCTGGCTGAGTCCTACAGAGCTGTCATGGAGTTGACACGGCAGTTGCAGATCAGCGAGCGCAACTGGAGCCAGGAGAAGCTGCAGCTGGTGGAGCGGCTTCAGAGTGAGAAGCAGCAGGTGGAGCAGCAGGTAAAGGAACTGCAGAACCGCCTGAGCCAGGTGAGTCCTGTCCCAGCCCAAGCTGACTCAAACTCTAAGGGAGAGACACTGTAAGAAAAGGCCTGGGATAGGGTCCCCTTCAGGTATAGCTGGATCCAGGTGCTCAGAGACTGAAACAGAAACTAGGTCTTTCTCTCTGCCGATCTCTCAGTCTTGCTTTTCTCTGTGTTTTTTCTTAAATAAGCTGTCCTCAAATATGGCCTCTGTTAGTTTTGTGCTCATATTTTCACCGCTTAGCGATTATAGTGGAAAGAATTTTCCTTTTCCACAAGGCTGTGATTGGCCAGGTGTGAATCATGTGCCAAAACCCAGGAACCCAGAGGGAAGAACCAAGGGTGGGCCCCACGGGAAAATTGGAGTCCTCAGACCAAAAGAGGGAGAGAGGAAAGCAGCCATGACCATTACACCCTCCGCAGTTCACACCGCACATCCAGCTTCATGAGCTGCTGGGCTCCCTTCTTTATTTTGGCTTTTTCCTTTGTTTTACTTTCCATTTTAATTACATAAATCAGGATTTCACCTTTATAGAAGACCCGAATATTGCAAAAGCCTACTGCAACCCACTCCCTCCCTTTCTTGCTAAATTTATACTCCCAGAGGTATTTTTTATCATTAATTGAACCATAATGTACATATTGTTTGCACTTTGCCTCTTTCATAGAGAGCTGTTCGCACCCAGGTGTGGAGGCGGGTGTCACTCAGTCTGTCTGCTCTTCAGTGTTCCTAGTACCGGGTCGCCACCCCGATGTGATTCGGCTGCCGCCTGTCTGATCTCACTGTTCTAGGAATTGCAGCATGAATTAATATAATAGTGACAGCTGTATAGCAACTTATGTAGTATTAAATATAACGTCATGTAGAAGGATGCCCACAAGTGGTTGCTTTCGTGATCATTTCTCACCTTGTTGGTGGCTCAGAGCTGCTGCCCGCTGGGACAATGGCTTCTAGTCCATGACCTGGGATCTCCAGGCTGTAGAGCAGAGCCTGGGGGGTGGCCCAGCACAGAGCGGGGTCCTGCCCACCAGCTGGGCCCACCCCCGACCACCCTCTTTACCCTCCTTGCCCAGCTGCAGAAGGCTGCTGACCCGTGGGTCCTAAAGCACTCAGACTTGGAGAAGCAGGACAACAGCTGGAAAGAGGTGAGCGGGTAGCAGTCCACCCATGTTCTTTTGGCTCCTGGCTGCACTGGAGGAAGTCCCTCAGTGGTGGAGGATGCTAACCCTGTCTCACAGGTCACATCTTTGTATCTTGGGCTCTTCAACCCTGGGGTCTCTACCCCATGTGTCCAGTGTGGCACTTGTGAAGGACCCTCTGCTGGCTCCACCCTTCCGTGCCTGGGAGAACGGCTGGGTGTCTGTATTCTTGGCCAGGCTCCTGGCCCTCTCCTGGTTTCATATGCGCCTCTCCGAAAAGCAGGGCCTCTAAGTACCATGTGATCTTGGGCAAGTCGCTCTCCCTCTCTGGGCCCCGGTTGCCTCATTGGTAAAGTGAGAATCACATCCTCAGCCTTAGCCCAGCCCTGGTTGTGGAGATCAGTTAGGTCACACGGGTGACGTTCACTCCTAAGCCTCAGGGGCATTGTCCGTACAGCAGCATGTTGAGTAGCCCGTGAACAGACAGGCCCTTTACGTTGTCCCGTGTAACCCTCATGACAGCCCGAGGAAGTGGTGTGTCGGCCTGGAGGCTTGGCTGCAACCAAAACTGATTCTGGGGAACTGAGGCAGGGGCGAATTTTATTAGGGGTTGGTGATGCAGGTTCGGAAAGGCCGTGAGGGTCCCCAGGGCGCCTGCTCTGGCACCAGGGTGAGACAAGCCCAGAGCAGGAATCTTCAGGTCACTGCCAGCTGACCAACGATCCAGGGAGCTGCCACCACATTCAGCTTAAGTTCTGAACAGACTCTGTTTCCATGTGGTCCTCTCTGGGAGCTCCCATTGGCCAAGCCCGGATCACACACCTATGGGGAAAGTATGTGCACTGTAGCCAGAAACTGACCAATCAGCATTCTAGATCAATGCTGACATCAGTGCTGCTCTAGAAGAGGAGACTCAGGTGTGAGATCTGGGGTCAGTTCCCACAACAGCCTTCTGCCACCTTCCCTCCAGGAGTTGGTGGCCAGAACTGACCCTTCTTGTCTCTGTTCCTTGACAGACCCGCAGTGAAAAGATCCACGACAAGGAAGCTGTTTCGGAAGCCGAGCTTGGGGGAACTGGCTTAAAGAGGTGCTGGCATCCCCTCCACCCACTCCCCCCTGCAGCCTCGCCCCCTGTTCCACCCGATGCCTGCCCTGCCCCTTTGCCTCTCTTCTCTCCCATGCCCCATGTGCCCACCACTGCACCTCAGCAGAGCTGGGAGAATGCTGGCATATGGTTTCTATGGAACCCAGGCCACTTAGGAGCTGGGAAGCTTAGGGCAGTAATGCCTACGTGGGCGTGGAAAACTAGGGCCCTTGCCTAGCCTAGCTATGAAAGAAACTATGTAGCTGCAGTTGAGGTTCTTCTTGTGTCCCCAGTTGAGAGACTGAAGCTGGACTCCCATTCCTGGGGTTATTCAGCACTTCCTGTGGGCCAGGGAGACCCCCCCCCAGGGCTCTCAGGATTGTGTCTCCACCACCAGGAAACCCATGAAAGCAGTGAGGGCAACAGAATGCCACAGGGGTTGCAGAGCAGCCCACAGCCAGGAGGGTGGGCTATGGAGTCCAGTATGGGGTTTCCGCCCCACCTGTGCCATTGCTTGTGACCTTGGGTGATATGTCCCGTCTCTGTCTGCTGGGGATGACAGACACTGCCTCCTGGAGTTACTGGGAGACTGAACGTGAGATGCACTCACCTGTGCTTGGCATTTTTAGTCTCCAGGCATCACCTGTGCCAGGCCTGCGCTGGAGGTTTAGTGAAGTCTTGGTTCAGGTTCCCCCCAAAACGACAAGGAATTGAGACCTCGTCTCCAGGGTCCTGAGACAGGTTTGAGTGGAAGTGATATATTTGGGAATGGATTCCAGGAAACACCTAGAGGTGAGACAAGGTAGGAAAGGCAGGCAGTAAAGGGGGCGTTAACATCACATGGGCAACCCAAGCTCAGTGTTGCCGAGGGGCTTGGAGAGCCAGGGCAGAGCAAGCCACTCAGAGCCATCCAACCCTGCCCATTGTTTGGGAAGGGCTGCGTCTAGGACATGAACTCTGGTATTTCCAGCTTCCTCTGTGCGGAGGCCAAGTTTGCTCCTGCCGTCAGAAAAGGAAAAAGAAAAGCCTTCAGATGGTCAGAGCATGAAGTGCTGGGTGTGGGGGTGTGAGTGCACAGGGGAAGGGGGGCAGGGCCCTGGCAGATTTCCACAAGAGGCGAGTGTGGTCCGTGCCCTGGTGCAGCACAACAGCCAGGGAGGAGGCCGAGGGCCTGCGTGCGGTATGTGATCTCCCACTAACACTGCTCTTCCTCCTCTGCTCTTCCCAGGACCAAATCTGTTTCCTCCATGTCTGAGTTTGAAAGTTTGCTGGACTGCTCCCCCTACCTTGCCAGTGAACCCCCCCGGGGCAAGAAGCTGCCCAACAACCCTGCCTTTGCCTTTGTGGGCACCCAGCCGGTAGACCCAGAGAAGGATGCCCAGGCACAGCCAGGGGACTGCAGCCACCTGGGTGCCCTGGCCTGCCAGGACCCCGCGGGGAGGCAGATGCAACGCAGCTACACTGCTCCCGACAAGACAGGCATCCGTGTCTACTACAGTCCCCCCGTGGCCCGGCGCCTGGGTGTCCCCGTGGTCCATGATAGGGAGGGCAAGATCATCATCGAGCCTGGCTTCCTCTTCACTACCGCCAAGCCCAAAGAGTCTGCGGAGGCCAATGGGCTGGCCGAGAGTTCCTATGGTCGGTGGCTGTGCAACTTCTCAAGGCAGCGCCTGGACGGAGGCTCAGGAGGCAGCCCCTCAGCGGCCGGGCCCGGCTTCCCAGCAGCCCTGCACAACTTGGAGATGTCCGGCAACATGAGCGACGACATGAAGGAGATCACCAACTGTGTGCGCCAGGCCATGCGCTCGGGTTCACTGGAGAGAAAAGTGAAGAGCACATCCAGCCAGACAGTGGGCCTGGCCAGTGTGGGCACGCAGACCACCCGCATGGTCAGCGTGGGCCTGCAGACCGACCCGCCCCGCAGCAGCCTCCACGGCAAGAGCTGGTCACCCCGCAGCTCCTCGCTGGTGTCCGTGCGCAGCAAGCAGATCTCTTCCTCCCTGGACAAGGTGCACTCGCGCATTGAGCGGCCATGCTGCTCACCCAAGTATGGCTCCCCGAAGCTCCAGAGGCGATCCGTGTCCAAGCTGGATGGCGCCAAGGACCGCAGCCTGTGGAACCTGCACCAGGGCAAGCAGAACGGCTCGGCTTGGGCCCGCTCCACCACCACGCGGGACAGCCCCGTGTTGAGAAACATCAATGACGGGCTGTCCAGCCTCTTCAGTGTGGTGGAACACTCGGGGAGCACGGAATCCGTCTGGAAACTGGGCGTGTCCGAGGCCCGGGCCAAGCCCGAGCCTCCCAGGTACGGCATCGTGCAGGAGTTCTTCCGCAACGTGTGCGGCCGCGCCCCGAGCCCCACCTCGGCAGCGGGGGAGGAGAGCGCCAAGAAGCCGGAGCCCCTCTCCCCAGCCAGCTACCATCAGTCGGAGGGCATGGCCAGGATCCTGAACAAGAAGGCAGCCAAGTCAGGCAACAGCGAGGAGGCCAGACTCTCCGTGTCCCCCGGGAAAGATGGTGTCCTGCGGGACGCCGACGGAACCCCTGTCCTTCCTAGTGAGGTAGGTGGGTGCAGCTGCCCTTTTTCTGGGAAGTGGGGTTGGCTTTTAAGGCCTAAGCTCTTCTGGTTGTCAGACTCGGGGAATATAGTTCATGTGTTTCAGAAACCTCTTGTGCTGGTCTGGGGTGGGTTTGGACGGCCCCAGACTGGACTGACGACACATGGTCCACATACCACTTAACAAGCTGCTTTGCCGCCACATGCCAGAAATTGCCAGCATCCCCACAGGAAAGGGTTGTGCTCTCCTGTCACCAATGGTGTGCTGGAGCTGGCTCGTGTGGTTTGTGAGAGCCAGCTGTGCACGTCTGTGTTCAGTGCCAGCACCTTGGTACCTTGAGATCCGCCACAGCAGGAAGACTTTACACTCCGAACACTGGCAAATGCCACAAGCCAGGGTCTCCCCTACACTCCTGGAAACCTAGTTATTAAATGCTTTTCAGCACACCACCGCCCCCACCCTGCAAGACTCCTTGCCTGAGAACTGCCACGTTCTCTGGGAACCTTTTGCTGCGTTCCCCACTCCAGATATCAATTTCAGATTTCATTGTGGGTTATTTGCATATTAGTAAAAGAATGCATGTAAGCTAGCTTCACAGAAAGGTGGAGTATCTAATGGAACCCGAAGGTAGGGACCCAAAGACCTCAGCAGCTCCTTTCTGCCTCCCTCTCCTGTCTCTTCATTTTTTCTGAAGCCCTCTTCCTCTCTCTCTCTGTTGCCTTTGTGCAGGGTCAGGAGGGCAGACCCATCTCTGGTTTTATAACCTCTTCCGGTTCAAATACCTAAGAGAGACTGGACTGACTCAAATCCCTCTGTCTCAGTTCCACATTTTTTGGAAGAAAGGAGCTGGTCCAACTCAAGTCCAGTGTACCCCCTTGGACTGGTCAGGGGTGGTATCGTGTGGTGCGCAGGGCTCTCAGTGAGGGTTGCAGGTGGGGGCCCCAGACGTGGAGTGGGCTGTGCTTGGCCCAGTGTGTGTATTGTATGTTTGGGTGGTTTTTAGCTTTTCCCTATTATAAATGGGTGTAAATTTCCCTATGATTCTGTGGTGAACATCATGGTGCAAAAACATTTTTCCACATCTCAGATTATTTCCGTAGGTTTGAGTTGCAGAAATGGGATTACAGGATAAAAGAATATAAAGTTTTAAAGTATTTGATAAATGTTGCCAAATTGCCTTTCAAAAGAGTTTGCCCGATTCCTACAGCCCCCAGGAGTGTGTGGTGAGTGTGTGGCTTCTCTACACTTCTCACACAGCTGGCTACTTAAAAAAACAAACAAAAACGTTTTAAGTATGCATTTCTATTTTTAACTTTAAAGAAGCTTTTTAATGTAACATACATACTGAGCATGTCCTAAGAACTGGGCCCACTGGACTCTCACAAACTGAACGTGCCCATTTGGTTTTCAGAGAAACAGACCAGTAGGCGGCGCGTGTGCGTCTGTGTGTGATTGCTTCACACCAACGTTACCAGGAATTACTCGCACGATCACGGAGGCTGAGAGCTGCAGGATGAGTTAGCAAGTTGGAGACTCAGGAGAGCCAATGGCTTGGTTCCACCTGAGTCCAGAAGCCTGAGAATCAGGAGCGACAGGGCTGTAGCTGTGGAACAGTATGTGTACCTGATTTGGTCCCACCCCGAAGGTCCAGCAGGCTTGAGTCCCAGGAAAAGCCGATGTTCCAGTTTGAGCCTGAAAGTAGGAAAACCACGAGTGTCCCAGCTGAGAGGCTATCAGGCAGGAAGAATTCTTTCTTACTCATGGAGAGTCAGCCTTTTTGTTCTGTCCAGACCTTCAACTGATTGGGTGAGGCCCACCCACATGGGGGAGGGCAGTCTGTTTTACTCAGTCTCCTGACTTAACTATTAATCTCAGCCAAAAGCTTTCCCACAGAGACACCCAGCATAATGTTTGACCAAATATCTGAGCACCCTGTGGCCTGGTCAAGTCGACACACAAAATTAACCATCACACTCCTATCACCACACCTGCATCAGGAAACAAAAGTCCAAAGCTGGCTGTATTTTGAATGTTGATTCTAAAGTTGATCCAAATATTTTTCAGTACATAAAATGTAAATGCTACTCATCGACCAGCTGTTCTCCTAGGAATATAGCTTATAGAGTATTCACAGAGGTGGGAAAATTTATCTGTATAAGGAAATACATTGCATCATTAATAAAAATAATTAACACTTATTAAGTACTTAATTGGCACTATGCCCAATGCTTCACGTGTCATAGCTGATTTAACCCCTACAACAACTTCGGGGAAGGCATCATGTTCCTCATCGTAGAGAGGGGAAAGCAAGGCCCAGATCTTTGAGTAGCTTCTCTGAGGCCACCCAGCTGGAAAGTGGCCAGGCAGGGATTTGATCCAAGCGTTCTAGCTCTGTAATGGCACTTTTAATCATTGTCCCGTGTGTTGGTAATAGCAAAAGGAAAGAAAAAAGGAAAACAGGAACGACCTAGATGCACATCGACAATGAATTGGATGAATCAGTTAAGGTACTCCACTCCGTGGAGCAGGAGACAGCTGTTAAAAGGATCTCGCCATGCACCGTGACCGTTGGCAGCCACAACATGGGCTCTCAGAGAGGAGGTGGTTTTGTGTAATGGGTGTGTAATGTGGTGAGAATTTACTCTGATGTGTAGGGCCACAGCCAGGGTCCACTTCTTTGTATATTCCAGGATTTATTACATTCTAGAATGTTATTTATGAACATTCATTACTGTTCTGATGGAAGAAAAACAATCTTTTAAAATTGGTCCAAAGAGGGGCTACAGCCCCTGGGAACTGGTCCATGGGCGTGGCTGAGTCCAGTTCCTTGCCTGGCTGGCCATCCAACCCCTGGGTGGTCAGTGCCTCCTGGCTCCTCCTGACTCCCTCCCTCCTTCCTCTTAGGATGCTGTTTGTGACTGTAGCACCCAGTCTCTCACCTCCTGCTTCGCCCGGTCGCCCCGCTCTGCTGTTCGCCACTCTCCTTCCAAGTGCAGGCTGCACCCTGCAGAATCCAGCTGGGGTGGAGAGGAGAAAGCAGCCCCTCCCAGCGAGTGACAGCAGCAGAGCTCCTGGCCTCAACCCGCCCAATCTATGAATAGCTGAAGGGAACCAGCAGAGAGGAGGGTCGTGCCCTCTGCATCACCTCGCCCTGGGAACAGCAGCTGCACCGTTGCCGGAGAACGGCTTTCTCATCCCCAGGTAAAGTGGGGTCTCCTGCTGACCACTGGGTGTCCATCTCTGACTCCCCAGGGGAAGGCAGTGAGTGGGAGAAAGACCAAAACTGCTTCGAAGTGTCGGCAGAGAGACCCACTAGGGGCTGATCCCTGGGTCCTAAAGGAAAGTCTTGCCTGGTTCTACCCACACCCACCTCTCAGCAGAGCCCAGGAAAGGATACACTTCTGGCCACACCCCTCAGGGAAAGGGCTCACGGAAATGTTCTGTGCCAATCACACCCCCTCCATGGGAAGGAAACACCAGAAGAACAGGCTTTGCCGTAGGACTCGGCTTGGGGCTCCTGGCGGAGCTGGGCTGGGCATGACACCCATCTTTTCCTTCTGTCCTCCGCCTCCCCCTCCCAGCCCCACTGCTTTGGATCGCTGTTACTCTCGGGGGTATGATAGGGCAGTAGTAGCCAAGGCCAAGTACCTGCTTGGAATCATGGTGCCCTGGATCTCCCTGCTAAGAGCCTGGGTGTAGCAAGGACTGGAAGACGAGGTAGGAATGTGTGGGGCTCAGAGTCGGAGAGCCACTGGAACAGCCTTCCTTGCCAAGTGACAACCTTCCCAGGAGATTCCTTGAGGACAGAAATAGGTAGAGTCACTCTCAAGACCTGGTGCACAGATAAATGCCTAAATGCTCACTGCCTTGACCGCTGGGGCTTCTTTTCCCAGCACCCTGCGGGGCACCACATCTCCACTCTGTTTACATCCTGTGGCTGGTGGAGGGCAACAAGACTCCAATAAGAGACTCCCAGCGTCCGGGTCAGGCCAAGGAGCACTCCGAGAGGCTAGTGCCCCAGGACGTAGCAGTAGGCTGGGGCCTGGAAACACAATTCTTGCCTAGGGTGTTTATTTGCATTTTCCTTACTATAAATATTTAAGGTGGTTTTACTTTATTTTAATAATTTAATTTACCCAAAGTCCCTACAGTAATTTATTGGAGGTTAAGACATGTGATCTTGCCACTGGGATAATACAAGGCTTTGAACATGATGGACAGGTCGGGGGGCCCCCGTGTGGATAAGCTGGCTCAGCAGCCACGCTCTGGCTTCCTGGTCAGGTTTGGGTGCCCTCCCCCCAGCAGAGCTGGAGCCCTACATCTTGCTCCCCCAACATCACTGACTGTTGGCCTCAGAGCGCTGCTTTTCCCTCCACACCTGGTACTTGCCCTGCCCTTGGTTGTCAGTCTGTAAATGCTCACTGACCAGCTGGAGGGCTGGACCCATGCCACCACTTCCCAAACATTCTCTGTTTCCCTTCTCATTTTCCTCTCCCTGCCATCTGACACTTTTTTTTTTTAATGAGCCAAACATGGATTACTAAGGCTCTACCAAGAGCATGGAGATCTCTCCAAGTTCCCCAAGTGAGAATTCGCAGGAAAACAGGACTGAACTTCGAGAATGTTGTTTATTGCAGCTTTGCACATGGATCTGAGAGTGTCTGCCAGCCTGCCTCAGGTCTCACCAGCCTGCCAGCCTTCCCACCAGCCCCTCTCCCTAGCCTTGTGGCCTCTCATGGCTCTTCTCTCGGCCCCACCTCCACGGCCTGCCCTTCCCCACATCCCTCTTGAGCTGCTCGAGCCATCGGATAGATTGCGACGTGGCTCATTGCAGTTTGGAGAGGAGGCCTCAGGCGGCCTTCTGCTGGGCGCCGGGAACCCATTTTGGTTGTACACATACCCACACACATGTGGAGGTGTGGCCTCCTGTACCTGGCTGGGCGCCCAGAGTGGAAACACCAGGATGAAATGGTTTGTCTGGAGCTCTCCATGAGGAAGACCCAAAGCCAGCCACTTGGTTAATTTGCCCCCAGGACTCAGGAGATGCCTCTCCACTCCCACCTGCCCCTAATTTGGCCCTTTCAGGGTCACCTGGACCAGTTACCCAAAGTCCTTCACCTCCATTCCCTGTCAGTAGGACGTCAGGGTCATGTTCGACCAGCCACAGAGTGACTTGTGGGTACAGCAGGCAGGCCAGTGGAGCCGTGCCAGGGCCCTGCTGGGATGCCATGCTCCCACTCAAGACGTCAAGGGGTCCCTCCAAGGTTACCTCCAGGTGAGGGGACTCACAACAGGCCACAAGCCATCAGAGGCCTTCTGCCACCTACCAGAGCCGCAGAGGGCCAGGGAGTCTGCACTCCCAGCCTTGAGGAGAAATCCTCATGAGACCTAAACTCTTCGGCCTACGGACTGGACCACTCAGCCTTACCATCGTCCTTGTCCGAGATCGTCCTTGCTGTCCTCGTCCCAACGCCTGGCCCCTCGGCCCCCAGCTGGTGTCAGAAGCTCCAGAGCTTGGTTCTTAATAAAGTCCCAGTTTCTACTTCCTGCATGCCACTGTGCGAGGTCACTCATCACTCTTCCTACAGAAGCCTCTGCACAAGGGGCTTGATGGGGCGGAAAATGTTGTATGTAAATACTCGTTTGGTTTGATTTTTAGCGTTTTAATTAGTAACTGGTTGTGTTTTCTTTTGGGGGGTGGGAGGGTTGGTTTGTAAAAACTCTACTCTTTTGGAATGTAATTTCTAAGTTTGTTTGTTTCTTTAAATGCCTTTTCAGCCTTGGTAACATTCCCAAAGCAGAAAACTGCCTGACCCACAGTGGGGATTCCCTGGAACATGGGTCCCAGAAAGGAACGCTGCCCTTTTCCCCTCTCTTCCCCTTCCTACTACCGCTCTGCCTTTTTACTCCTGGCCCCTCCCTCTTTCTCCTCTTCCTTCTCTCCTGTTCTACTTCCTCCTTCCCCCCCATCTCTTCTCCCTTCAACCAAAGTCCCAAGGAACCCTGGGGTCCTAATCCCCTACAGATTGCTAGGCTTGGGCCCATGGTGTTGGCACCAATTGGTTAGGGGTAAATGGAAGACCATTTGACATGGTTGACCCTAAACTGGGTGACCTCATGTTTCTTCTGTCAGACTTTCAAAGCCAAATTCGCCCTCCTGGGGGCCATGTTGTCAGTGTTTGAAATGGAAATCCTACCCCTTTGGTGCATCAGTGGGTTTAGACCCTATATGCACAAGGCTTCAGAATCCAGTTCCAGTCCCCTGGGAGCCCCTGCCCCCACTTCCTTCCCCACCTAAGGCTAATCAGTTTCAAAACACCTCCCCAAGAAGTCTTACTTTCTCTGAACTAAAAATGGGCTGATCCCATGGCTTCCCCGGAGACACCCGTCTAGGGGCTGCTCTCCCAGGTGACATAGTTGAGGACCCCAAAACTTGACTCTCTTATACCCTGACCATGTGGCTCCATCATGCCTGCCCCCTGCACCTTCTATAGTTTCATCCCCTCACCTGTTTTCCTCTTGCCCGCTCAACTTCCAGGCCTTTCCCCCATCTCCCTCCCTGTCCCAAATGTCCCCCACCTCCATCCATCCTCACCAGCCCCCACCAAGCTCCCACTGCCTCTTCATTAATGGTCCCCTGTATGCTCCGTCTAGAGCGTTTTTTCCTATTTAGAAATCATTTCACATTCCACATCTTTTCAAACCTTTCGGGGATAACTCTGGGAGGCAGCATTGGTGGGACAGGGGTTAGCATTCCCATTTTGCAGATGAAGAAACTGGGAAACCCATCCCAGCATCACCTAACTTGGGAAACCATTGAGTCTAGACTAGAACCTGGATCCCCCAGCCCAAACTCTGCCCTGCTTGCTGTGTAAACCCACTGCCCCACTGGGAGTTCTGTGTGAATACAGGACGCCTAGAACCTGCCTCTGCCCCACCCAGTTGTGAGAGCAGTCCACCCTGAATCACTGGGCCTGTGTGTTCCCGAGGGTAGTCTGGGCACCCCCTGTATTAGAATCCTCTGAGAGCATGTCCAAAATGCAGCTTTCTGGGCCAAGAACCTATTTGTTTAACGCACTCTCAGGGAGAGCCTGAGCAGCAGCGGCCCCACTGTTTGTTTTTGGAGCCCCGGGCGGTAGGCCACCTTTCTTTTAACCAATAATCACGATGCTATATCATAAACAGCACTGTGCTGGGGAACTAACCCTCACTCCAGCTCTGATTTGGTCTGATTACCCTGAGAGTTTCCAAAAACCATCAGAGGCATAATACAGCAGAAATAGAATCTTTTTAAATGTTAATTTCATAAGACAACATTGACAGTCAAAAAGCAAGAAGAGTTATCTTTCCCCAAATCTATCTGATGTTCTTCCCATAATCAAGCAGTTAAAATGTACTCTTGAGTTTCCTGGCACCTGTGGTGAAAAGAGAAACACGTTAGATTCTGTAACTCTCCTCATCCAGTCATGGGAAGCAAGCATTGCTCCGGGAGACAACTCTTAGGCTACTAATTTATAACATGTGTCCTTTCTTCAAAGACCGCTGACTAAGCCAGCTGCTACTTTGACAGGTGAACCCAAGGTGCAAAGATGTTTTCCAGCTGACTCTTTCTTAAAAAATAACAAACTGCCACCAACGTGAATGGCCTTGGCCTCAGATCACGTGGCTACTCTATGCCTCAGTTTCCCCGGTTATAACATGGGGAGAATGTCCTTCTACCTCACGTGTCTGTGGTGAGGACCCAAATACAACACTGTGCCTGCAAGTTTGCTTGGAAAGACATCAGGTTCTACTCAGATGTGAAGTGGTCTGATCATACTCATTGTCCCCCAGCCGGCCCCTCAGTGACCTGATCTGGGGTGACACCCCCGCACCCCCTCACTAGTCTCAGTGACCAGAAAGTGGGCCGAAAGGTCATCTGGACCAACTCCCTCACTTTTTAGGAAAATTGTTGCAAAATACACATAACATAAAACCTAGTAGCCGTTCTTAGGACACTCCCAGTGCTGAGGAATCATGGCCCATGTCCTTCTCTAGAACTTTTTCATGATCCCACACTGATACCGTACCCACGACACACTCCCCTTCCAGTGCCCCAGCCCCTGGTAACCTCTGTTCTACTTCCTGTCTATGAATCTGCCCGTTCTGGGTACCTCTTAGTAAGTGGAATCATACGCTCTCATTTTCTGTCAAACCTCACTGTTTTGGATGAGGAATCAGGCCCAGAGAAGAAAATGGCTCACCCAAGGTCACACAGCAAACTAGAGGCAGAGCCAGGACCAGAACCCAGGTTTTTGCATTGCGAATAGCGATGGAGACACTACCCTGCCATTCAGCGCTTCTTCCTCTATCTGGGCTATCTGCTTGCTGCCCACCTCTCATCCTCTCTTTTATCATCTTCCTCAAACCTTCCTTTCCTCCTGCCTCCTCTGCTCTGCTGGTTCCCACCTGCAAGCCCGGTGGCCCTGACCAGCGGGCAGGTTTTCCTCTTCTGGACTCTCAGCCCTCCCAGAAGGGCCTCCCCAGCATGCTCCCCTCCCGTGGATTTTCCTGTGCCCTTGGCGGCCCCCTTGCTGTCCCCTTTGCTGTCCCCAGGCTCACATTCCTGTCTTATCAGGGAAGTGCCCTTGGCTCTGGCCTCCAACTCTGATGTTTGCTTTTCAGATCTGGGGTTTTTTCCTGGGTTCTGTTTTATTTCATGTTTTCTAACACCAAAGGGGGCACCTTTCCCTAATGTCTCAGCTGGCATTAGCCCCGCCAGCCCTTCTCAATGGGCTCGGGCCCAGCCACCCTCCAGCCCAGAAATGTCTCCTAGTCCCATCCTTGAGTCATGTTGTCTTCTCCGCCTGTGGCTTCCTGGAAGGACCCAGCACTTTCCACGGGGACTGTATGTGGTGGGGGTGGTTTGGACCCTCACTTCTGGCCTCCTCTGCCCTTCCCAGTCCTGCATGGCTTTGAATGAGGAGATGCAGCTTGGGTTCTTCTTTGCCTGGTTATCTATCTGTCTGTCCACTTGACATCCCACCATTCTCTCTGCTCTCCCTTGGGCCACACCAGTTCCAAAACAGCTCTTCCTGTAAGAACCTGTAGCTGACCCTGGCCCTGCCCCTCGCCCCTCCCAACAGCGTCTGCAGTTGGCAAAGTCCATAGGTCAAGAACCAAAGGAGACATGATGCTGGGCCTGAGTCCCCTGCACATGGCCCCTCCCTCACACTCCTTGCACCATCCCTTGTCTTTCCCATCGGCCTGCTCCTGTCCCTTCCTGCCCTCCACCAGCCCTCTGGACCCCAGGCCCCAAGAACAGGAGCTTTGGTTTTCCCTAAGCATCCTTGAAGGGCCAAGGTATAAGGACCTGGCTGCCTTGTCACACTGCAGTATTCAGACCTTGGGACTGCTTCCATGATGAGTGAGAAACCTTAGCCAGAGTCTGGAGACCTGGCCCAGGTCTGGGCAGACTTCCTAACTTCTCTGAGTTCAGGTAGTGGGGTAGTTTTATGATGAGCACCAGGGCGATCCCTAGGGCCCCAGGGCATCCCTTGTGTTTGGGGGTTCTATATCACCATCCTCTCTCCAGTGTACCCTGGTCTCTCAGCTCTGCCCCTGATTTCTGTGCCTTAGCTTACTTCTCTGCACAGGGGGCTCACCACAAGACTATTCCTAGCAGCTTCCCAGGTATTTGGTGCCTCTAAGGCTGGGCCTTGCTAGCTGTGGCCCAGCTGCCTGATACTACTGCCTTGGAACACCAGGTTGCTAAGGATGAGGTACCTGGAGGTTCTCAAAGCAGCTGGAGCATCACCTGGTAACTTCCTAGAAATGCAAAGACCTATGGAATTCGCAATACTGGAGTGAGGCCCAGCAAGCTGGGGTTTAGCAAGCCCTCTGGATAATTTTGATAAAACGATAGTTTGCCGACTGCTGACCTATACTACAATTAGTGCAGCCTGGTGAGGGACTGCGGCTGGCCCAGACCAGGAACAGATGGGAAGCACCAACCTCTAGACCCCTGAGAGACGGAACCCTCCCTACCTGCCCTTCCCCCACCACAAACATGTTCTCTTCCTGGAAGCTGGAGGACAGGGAGAAAGCATATGTTTTTTCATTTTTTGCCCCTGGTTCCAGCTCTGTTCACCTCTCCCACTTGTCTGAGTTTCACAAAAGGTTATATAGGGTTGTGCCAGCCAGGCAGGGGTTGGCAGTCCTGGGGGACAGAAGAAAAAAGACCCTGGTCATTTGTCCCTTGGGAACCTCACCATAGGCTCATAGCCTCTCTTCAAACGGAAAGAAACGTAACTCAAGAGAAGAACCCTAGATCCCCAGCTCCTCCTCGTCCTCCCACCTCCATGGAGACCTTGTAGATGTGCCAAAAAACAGCTCTGACCCCCAGCAACTGGGGGAGAGAGCCAGAAGCTGTCCTTCCTTTTTCATCCTGCCCCTCCCAACCCCAGCCAATACTGTGAAGCCCCCTTTCTGCCCAGCCTGGTTTCCTGGGGAGGGTCCTGCAGTCGTGGGCCCAGGGAAAGGTCTTCAGGAGGGAAGGGACCAAGGGCATCCTTGGGCCAAACTGTCTGCCTCTCCTGTCCATTGTTCTCACTCCTTTCTTCAAAAGGCCCCTTCCCCGGCTGGATTGGGTGCTAGGACTGTAGTCCAATCCACTAGCTCTCCCTGCCCCTGTGTCTTAATTTCAGACATGAGAATAACTGTACAGTGTAAACTTGCAAAGGGTTTTTAATGGTTGTAGATTGGAAATAAAGTATGTCAAATGAACAGTTCCCATGCCTCCTCTGATTTCTCTTACGGGGTAGGTGGGGCCCCCAGCAGATTTGAAACTTGACTCTAGCCCACCTCTAGTTGCCTGGAAAGGAGGGAGCCCTGGGAATGCCACAGACAGCTGGCTGCTTTGGGGCCACTTGGGAGGGGACACCAGGTGTTCTCTGTTGCTGACTGCTGACACCTGAGTCTCCCACTAAATGTGATATGACCACTGAGAAACAAATGCAGAGTGCTCAAAAAATGGAATTGAATTTTTCTACAAAAGACTTTAAAAATGTCATCATGGGGTGGGGGGAAGGACACTTTAGACATCAGTTCATTATTGATTACAGTATAATTTTTCTAAAACATGTATTATATCACAGATGCTGCGGGTTAGGAATTCAGGAGCTGGGTACTTGTGGCTCAGGGTCGCAGGAGGTTGCAGTAAGGTGTCCATCAGGCTGCAGTCACGTGAAGGCCTGACCGGGACTGGATGATCCATGTATAAGTTGGCTTATATGCCTGGCAAGTCAGTGTTGACTGTGGGCAGGAGGTCTCAGTTCCTTCCCATGTGGATCTCTCCATGAGGCTGCTTGAGTATCAGCACAGTGGGCTCCCTTCCCCTAGGGTAAGTGAACTGGGAGCGAGCAGGGTAGCAGTCACAATGTCTTCTATGACTAAACCTTGAAAATCACATTATCATTACTGCAATGTCTTACTGGTTATACACATCAGCCCAATGCACTGTGAGAGAGGACTACGCTGGACACGATCATCAGGAAGCCGGGATCATCGAGGGCCATCTCGGAAGCTGGCTACCACATAAAATTTCTACAGGTCTTGCCCTGGCTGGTGTGGCTCAGTGGATTGGGCGTGGGCCTGCGAACTGAGTTCGATTCCCAGTCAGGGCACGTGCCTGGGTTGCGGGCCAGGTCCCCAGTGGGGCGGGGGGGGGGGGGGGGGGGG
>VMDR010001897.1:0-107341 GCA_007922815.1 Macrotus californicus | reverse complement strand
CATGCTTTAAAATTTTAACATTTAAGCTTTAAAAAATGTAAAAACAGTGAATAGTTATGCCTTTTCCCTCAAAGTATAAAGAATTTAGATTATCCGCATCTTTTGTAAAAAATTACAAATAGTGTTTAGACAACTAGTTTCTACAAGCAAAAATATTAATTTTTATCCCTACCTCACATCTTACATAAAAATTAACTCACCATACATCATAGACCTAAATTCAAGAGCTAAAACAAAAGATTTCCTAGAAGAAAACACAGGAGTAAATCTTTGTGACCTTTGGTTAGATAATAGTTTCCAAGACCAGAGTCTGAGTAATCCCACACCTTCTCCATCCACCTGTCAGGGCCATTACTGGGAGGCTGCACTCCACTGTGCCTCAAGGGACAGCAGTGGCCTAATAGGTGCATCCCGAGTGCAAGACACATTCTGCTATTGATACTGTGGAGCACCAGCCGGCCTCACCAGAGAGCTCAGCTCCTGTGTGTGGAAGCTTTGTAGCTGATCTGCTCTCTAGGAGATTACTTGTCTCCCTATTCCCTCCAGCACATGAAATAGCTCCAGTTTATTACTTATGGTTATAAATAGGTCTTCACTCCTCATTCAGATGGTAGAGAAGCCATGTTTACCTCAAAGCTTTTGAACCTACATATTTCCAATCAACCCCACTGTGCTGGGAATTTTATGTATGTAGAACATAGGTAATATAGGTTCATGAAGTCAAAGAATGAGAACCTAAAATAAAAGAGATAAAGGGAGTGGAAGAGAGGAAGGGAGGGAGGGAGGGAAGGAGGGAGGGAGGAAGGAAGGAAGGAAGGAAGGAAGGAAGGAAGGAAGGAAGGATGGATTAAAGTGAGAGACTGGTCTCATCCTTTAACTGCAATACAACAAAGCCAGATATTAGTGGAAATTTTTCATGAGCTCAGTCCTAACTCAACATGGTAATTAATCTTAAAGATGTCAAGGGACTGAAGAAATGTCAAGAGCTTTGCTGTGAGAGAGTCCTAGATTTGAATCTAGGCTGTGCATCTTACCAGTTCAGTGTCTTTTGGGCAAATCCTTTATTAACCTCTCAGCCTTAGATTATTTATCTGTAAGATGGACATAATAATAGTTTCCTTGTAAGATCAGAATCAAACTGATAACATAAATAAAGTAGTTAGAAAAGTATCGGGCACATAGGTGCTTAGTAAAGCAACTATTATTATTACTAGGAAGCAAGACAAGCACTACAGTGGAGTAAGAATGTCTCTCCCAAGTTCCAATTAAAATATGAATGAGGACAAATAAAAGAAGAAACTGAAAATAACAATAGAAACTATAAGGATGGACTGACAACCTAATGTCAGAAATGAAAGAAATTTCTACGGTCTCTAATGGATTTGAAACCATATAGAAAAGAAAAGAAAAACCTACCCAGGTTTCACTTTATGAAACAGAGGTTACCTAAGGGGAAAAAAAAGGCATGTTTACTTTTTTCATTATCTACCCCCAAATTCAAACATGATACAATGTTTGAACTAATCCAGGAGCTAATCAGTTAGCTGCCCATTGAGTCCTAGGGTGCTGATTTGTGAGGAAGCACCCCCTCATGTCACTTCTGTAGCTACATACAGCATCTCTCAGGACACAACTAGCAGGGGTTCCCTGCAACACATACTATTCTCAGCTCCATCGGGGAAACCCTTTATGTAGATTGGGAAAGGCCACCGTGGGAACAGTGCATACTGAGAATGATAGTGCTTCTCACTCCACCCCACCTCATCCAGTAACTCAGGACACTGCATCAGTTGCTAGTGGCAGTGAGGGCCATCAGCTCCACAGAATGCGATATACAGAGCACGTGTTGCCTGGAAGCTGAGTGCTGGAAGATGAGTGGTCACCTCCACCAGAAGGAGAAACAGAGGGGAAACTCAGATACCTCACCAGGGGGCAGAGAGAATGGAAGGTAGTTTATTCACCATATTTGTTGACAAATACTGAGGATGACAGCTAGCTGAATCACTGGCTAAGAGTGAATAAAGTGGAGGAATAAGAGAAGAGAAGGAGAAAATGCTGCAATGCAGGGAAAAAGAAAGACATCTGGAAAATTCTGCGCAGGTGATTTAATTCAGAATCCAAGAGAAAATATTAGAAAACTGTTTGTCATTTTCCATAAAGAATAAAAGAGAGAGGCATTATGAAATAACATGAAGGAGAAAACAGGTTATAAAACAGTCTGTGAGAAGGCAGGGGCTCTTTTTTTTTTTTATTGCCAGTGCTTAGCACAATGCCAGCCACAGAGTGGTCACAAAATAAATAGAAATGGCATTCAGCAAAGATTAGCGGCGTTTATCTTGGGTAGTAACATTACCAGTGATATTCATTTTCTTCCTACTGTTTTACTGCATTTTCTAGTCTCTACAATAAACATGGCATGTTTTTGAAATAAGGAGAAAAATGCACGTGAATTACATGACTTTCCCACCCTTGTTATCCACCTTTAACTTTGGTGCTGGGTGGCCTCCCAGGAAAATAACTCGAATAGGGCTAAGATCAGGGTGCCAATGTATCTTCAAGCACATCTGGGAAACGAGGTAGGAATAACCCAGCGGAATGAAATGTCAAGAAAGAATGTGAATCTTCATGAAGAGAATCTATCCTGAGGGGAGAACAGACCTGCTGTAATTAATGAGCCAGGCTTAGGAACAAGGCCTGAAACCTGGAGAGGAAAAAATGGTAGAGTGTGGTGGGTATTACCTGAAACATCCCACCTGCCTGAACCAGCACGTACTGCTGTGAAACCTCTGTAGTAGGATGTTTCATTGTAAAGTAAGTGACAGTAGCCGCATCCACGGCAGTGCCCCTTGGGTGCTGATTCCTGAGAGCAAACGGGTAAAGATGCTGCTTAGAATGAGTGACCAGAGATTGGACCAGTCCGAGAAAGTGGCAGGCCATGGTCTGGAGTGGGAGGCATTGGGGAATGAAGGTACACAGGGGATACCCATGAAGCCTACAGGCACATGGCAGTTGGAATGCCAACAGTGCCAAGAGCAAGAGGCAACAGCTCAGAGTAAAGCATTGTCAAGTTTATATCCCTGCCACGGGCAGCACAGCATCCAAGGCAGTGGCCTCGAGGGAGCAGAAAGCAGTGGCCCAGGGACAAACAATGGGAGCAGCATGAGCACTGGCCCAGCTTCAAAGGAGCAGACTAGCCTGATTTGTGAAGAAATGTCATATCCCTAAGGATGCCTTGGGGCAGTGTGTGAGGGTGAAGCCTGAGGCAAGGAGTCCTTGAGTCCTGCCATCAAAGAGGAGGGCCCCCTGAGTTCAGATGGCCTGCACTTCCACATTACAATGATTCCAGATCCACCCAGAGACAGGGAAACCTCACTGCAAGCAAGCAATACAATATTTGGAGGGAAAACTAAAGAAAAGCTCCCTGAGACTTTCCATTCCTCAGTGTCCAATCTCCTTACCCTGGCACTGGACGCCGCCATGATTGAAACCCAGTCAACTTCTCCCACCTTCCCCCAGTGCTATGATCAGAGTACAGCTCAGACAGCCCCATACACTTTAGAACTTGCTGCAGTCTGAGATAACCACCTAGTTCCTTCATTATGTTAGCTTCCAAATCTGAGTCATTGTCCTCTGTGAGTTTGCAAAGGTAATGTACAGATGTCCTAATCCTTTGGGACCTGAGACTATCCATGAGAGTCCCGGGGACCTAAAGAGCATGATGCAGAGGGAAATTTCAGGCTTTGGGATCAGGCAGAACCAACCACCCTTGGCTCTCTGCTGCTCATTCACTGTGAGGTCTGACACTGCCTAGTTTACTAGTTACTACTTCACTCTGAGCTGCCTCAGAGACCGCCAGGTGTGAAATGGTGAAGGTAATATTTACCTGTAGTTTCCATGAGGAATAAATGCTATGATGCAGTGAGACCCAGATTTTTCATGTCATGGTATCAGAAAAAATGGGCTCTTTGTAGCCTGATGTGTCTGACTCAGGGACTCTGGCTGTCCCAGACCCTCTGCAAGCCCATCAAAGGTGAAGAATAGCAATATCTCAGCACATCTGCAACTTCTTCAATTTTGACATTGGAGGGACAACAAATTTAACATGTACAACTCCAAGAGACACACCCGAAACCTAAGGGTGGAAAGTACAGAGAAGCAGATTCTGGCTCTAAACGCTTGTAACTATTGTGAGAGTGGTCCAGAGATGCCACGATGCAGGCTTCCTGCATTTCAAACTGTGCTTGATATTGAGGGGAGATCATAGAAGTCTCCTACTCCCTAGGATTTCACAGCTTAGCAAGGAGACAGATAAATCACGACGTAAATGCCATCAACAAGTACAGCCATTAGGACAGGAGACTGTGCAGGGCATGCTGGGCCACAAAGGAAGGCAGTCAAGTCTATCAGCAGGATATGAGCATCAGATGGGAACATTGTTTGAATGTCCCCAAGAAAGATTTCTTTCTGCCCAGTGAGCTTTTGGATTTTATTTTTTATGGAAATGATGTTTCTACTTAAGACTGTTTCCCCAATGGGCCATTGTGTTCTGTTTGTTTTGAAATGTTCTCCAGACACAAGTAATAAATGCGTGGGCAGAATATAAGATGTGAGCAGAAGACTGCCAGGTCACATGATTTGTGCCAAATAAGCAACTGACATTTCAAAGCAAAGGGCAAGACAAAAAATCCTTGCCTCAGGCTTTACCCTCACACACTTGTCCTTCCCAAGAAAGAAAGGCAGGGAAAATAATCACTTCATTTAGGCATCCAGAAAGAAGAAATGACCAGTCACCTATCAGATTTCTTGCCCCACCCTGTATATATATATTTTGAATGTAAAATTATAACTCTCATATGAATAAAAACTTAACAAGTGTCAAAGATTTCACTTAACTCATTAATTAATGAGGGAACCAATAAGATATTACAGCCAGTTCAAAGGAGAATCCAAAGCTATATATATACATATTCACCCCCAAGCAGGTGGAGATCAACTGTCTTCTCCACTGGACAAAATTTGTCTGCATGTCTATGAACAAGAAACATTTGCATTGTTCTTAGCTAGTTGTCTGCAACTTATTAATAGTGCAAAGACAGTCAAAGGCACAAGGACAAAATAAAATAAAAAAAGTATTTGCTATATAATCCCTACTTTTCCATTGAGTTCACTTGGTAATGTTTTTGGTCCATGCCTAAGTCTTTCACAGATTATTTCCCCAGGGTTTAGGCCCAGGCCCCTCAGCCAGCTGCAGTTACCATCCTAACGTCTTGAGTCGACTCCACCTCATCACCAGAGTCACAAACTCCAGCCACATGGCCTGTTCTAAGGAATCCCACCTCTTCAGACCATGGCTCTTCTCTCAATCTGATCTCATAAGTAAACCACTGCATGGTGTCCCCATCTTCCCACTGCTGCTCTTCTCCAAGCTCCTCTTGTCTCCAACTCACACCAGTAACTCTGTACAGATTCCAGGTATTGCAAGGAATGAGTTGGGAGTAGACATAAAGAAATATGGAGATAAATGTTACAACAATATCTGGCACATAGAACTGTACCCTCTTAGACCTGTGGTTATGTGTGCTGTGTAGTCCATCTTAACTAGGATTCCGTGTTCTTTCCTCTGAGCGCCATTGGTACTTCATTTGTCCCTCATTTAGAGCACTGTCCTGGATTTGTTCTAGATTTAGTTGTGTAGACACCTGTCCTCCTGCACCATGAAAGGCACTCCTTAAAATAAGGGTCATGTTTCATCACTCTCATGCATCCCCCAGCCTCACCCAAGTATTAGCAAAGGGTCAGACAATTGAATTATAAACGAATTCACTGTGCACCATCCAGTAAGTCCTGAGGAGTTCAGCTGAAACGAACTACTTTAGAGTGATCGCCAAGTAGAAGCTAAGCTGTGCTAAAGATGGAAACAAACTGAAGATCAGGGTTTAAGGGTCACTGAAATGTCAGAGAACTTCCCAGAGCAAGTAAGCTTTAAACCCCTCAGTGGTTCCTCCATCTCTAACAGGACAAGATTACCTCGGGTAAACAAAGTCCCTGTGACTGAGCCCACCTGAGGGCACTTACATAACCTCATCTTTTTCTACTCACTACCCGAGCTTTACACAGTAGATCTGCAATTTTCCAGGTACCTCACACCATTTCAAGGCCCATGCCTTTACTATTTTCAGGCTGAACGTCAAATGTCATCTGCTTTATAAAACTTTCCCTGAATATACAGTTGAACACTCTCACCCTTTGTACCCTCCCCAACTTCCTACCTGTAAATCCAATTTAATGAGGTGCATGAGGGCTCTGGATTTTCTCTTCCAGCTGTTAAAATGCCTTCCTCCAACCACACAGAGAACACACATCCTTTCCAACCATGCCTTCTGCTTCTTGGAGGGAGCTCCACTAGGTGAACTCTCCCATTCTCTCTACTTTAATCACTCGGCCTCCAGAGAGGAAGAAGGACTTTGCTCAACTATCGATTGGGAGGAAGAAGCCAGGAATGGAAAGTTATGTCTTCTTTTCTCTTTTCTCCTTGAAAAGCAACCATGCATAGTCTGCTCTTCTTCTCCAGGCTATAAAACTTACAATGCAGGACACAACGTGAAGAGGTCTAGAGTTGCCCAATGGTGATTGACAGATCATTACTCTAGCATGCCTAAGTGACATTCTCTAGCATCAGCTTAATTTCAGTAATAAAAATAATATCTTGTTCTCTGCCTTGCAATCAGAGAAATGTGCTATGTTTTGGGGGTCCCTTAAAACCTCAACAGTGTCACCCTCCATGACAGACACCCATACCCCCAGCTCCCAGATAATTCTCTGACTAGGTTTTGCACCGACATCCCTGGTGCCAGAGCAGCAACCACGAGAGATGAGGGCCGAGAGGAGTAGGAGGGAAGAGGACCAGGAGAGGCAGACTGCGTTCCCCACCTCAGGACATTTCTTCCTCTGTGGAAACTCACTGGAACACAAAAGCACCATTATCACAAAGTCTATTTCTAAACTGTTGAGTGGAAGAAAACATTTTACTTTGCTGAAGCTTTCTTTCCTCCTAGCCTGCCCTCCACCCCAGCTCACAAAGGCTGCCACACAATTATTGCAATCTGACAGGCACTTCACATTTTCCCTGAGCACCTAAGTGGGTTTACTTCCTCTACCCCTTTCATTTTCAAAAGAGTAATTGGAATGAGTCAGTCTCTCCTATTGCCACCAATTTGCCAAATCCTCCTTGAGGAAGACTTAGGCAGGTACTGTTTAGGACTTATTATGTGTTTGTAATCAGGGGCAGAAAGACCAGATTAGATTTGACATTTCCAGTTTCAACTGCTCTTGTTAACTGAGTATTGACTTAAGAGTTTCATCAGCTCACTCTGATGATCTAAGTCCTTCGTTGTCCTTCTGGTTTCATGCAGGATTCACTCCCCACTATTTTCCCACTGTTATGAGGTGAACGGTGTCCCTCCAAAATTCTGACAATGTCTAACCCCCAGTACCTCAGAGTGTGACCTAATTTGCAAATAATGTCATTGTATATGCAATTAGTTAGGGGGGGTGGGCCCTTAATCCAATATGACTGGTATACTTACAAAAAGGAAAAACCTAGACACACACACATGAAAAATGCCCTGTGAAGATGAAGAAGGTAGACAGAGAAGGGGGTGATGCTTTTATAAGCTAGCAGATGCCAAAGATTGTTAGGAAACTGCCTAGGAGAGAGGCCCCGGTCAGACTCTCCTTCCCAGCCTGCGGTCCTACCCACACCATGACTTCAGACTTCTGGCCTCCAGAACTGTGAGATGATATTTATGTTGTATCAGCCCTTTGGATTGTGAGACGTAGTTACAGCAGGCTTTGCAAACTAATACATGTACTGCCCTGTTTACATGTTATATCACTAAAAGAAATTGTTGCAGCATTTGATCAGATTTATAAATACCTTTCACAGTGATGGATTGGATGATGAACACTAATGTCAGGAAGCTCACTATGTAATACATGTACAAAATATTCAGTGACAAACAATAAGCATAAAAACAGTCAACCTCATCAGTGTACAAATATTTTTTTTAAATATATGCATATTTATTTTTTCCTAATAGCAAAGCAAAGATTGTTTCATATACTCAGTGCTGTTGAAGACTCAGTGAGATATCTGCTCTCATATCTGGTTTGATTTTCAACATCTAGTACATAGATGAGTGGAAGTTCCCAACTCTTTTAGGGAGTTTGTGAAGTTAAAACTATTTTTATAATAATGCTGACATATTGTTTGCCATTTTACTTTCCTTCTACCATGAATATACCATGGAGTGTTCCAGAGGCTATAGGACACATCACAATTACCTGAATAAGCTAGTAAAATACTCTTTCCTTGTCCAGTGTCACATATGCATGGGGCTACACTTTCTTCATACATTTTAGCCTAAGCAATATATCAGAACAGGTTGAATACAAAAGCAGATGTGAGAAACCAGCTGTTTTCAATTCAGTCAGACTTTTAAAAGACTTGTAAAACAATGCCATTTTTAACAAAATTTTGTTTTTGAAAAACATATTTTACTCAAATATATCGTTGTGGTAATTAACAGGTAATGAGTTTATCATCAAAATTTTAAAAGAACAAACACTTGTTTTTTCAAGTTTAATATCCAATACTAAATATCAATAACAAAATACATAACAAAATTTTTTGGAATGTAGAATAATTTTAAAGACGTGAAATGGTTCTGAGGGCAAACAGTTTGAGAACTCTGGTGTTAGAAAATATTATCTCAACCATGTAGCAAGAAGCAGGAAGGAATTTGCTCAATTTTTGGGACTGTGCTAAATTGCTAAATGTGACTATGGATGTTGGGTTTAAGGATCATTGTTATTTTAACCTCTTTACTTTTATGTGTTCCCAAAGTTTTTCAATTTAACATACATTTCTTTTCCATCAGATGAAGAGTAATTTTTTTAAAAAATTGCACTTTCTGTTTTTCACCTTAAAAAAAAAGACTCTGCCCTTAAGCCATCATTTAGACCTCAAACTGTAAAGTGTCTCTTAATTACACTCACACAGAGAGTTTCAGCTCATAAAATTCTGCCAGATTTAAGGTCCACAGACAAATTCACCAAAAGCTCTATAGAGATAAAATTTATAAATGCAATTTGCAGTGAACCAGCAGTTTCCAGAGAAATGGCCCTTGAAACACCAGTGAGGAAAAAAGCTGTCTTCCAGGGGATATTCATGCCAAGGCTGAAGTAAAAATCTGCTTTGAACTTATTAGTAGATTTGATTGCCATAGAACCTTGAAATTGTCAATGATCTTAAGTCTTATTCATTTGAAAATCTTACCAGTACAAGAAGGCGCCCAACTCAAACTCATCACTTATTTGGATTCTCCCAATGACCAGAAGTTTTAGCTAATGCATTCCACTGCTAAACAGCTCTGATTGTTTTAAAAAAGAATCTGCTGTTGTCATCCTCTTACTGTCTACAAATCAGAAATAGATGTGTGATCTTGGGCTAGTTCCACAGGTGAAACATCATGTTCTTAATGTGTCATGTGACTAATAATATATGCTCTCATAGAGTTGTTGTGAGGATTATGTATCACATGTGAAAACAAACCTAACAGTGACTGACAAACAATTGGTGCATAATTTATGCACAATATATGTCATTATTTTTGTATTTTCAAATACATCCAAACTGGTATTGGGCCAGTCAAAAGGGCCTCTCACTGTTTTAGGAACATTTTAGGATTTGTTTACCTCTGCTCAATCTACTGCTCTGTTCCACTTTCACATCCTCCAGCAGGTCTTCCCAGCCTACTTAAGATTTCTGCCTGGTCCCCAGAACGTCCGGAGTAATACTGCCTGGGATACTTTCTATTGCCCTCTGCCACTGTACCAGACTTCTTCACAGGCTGGACAGAGTCTTCTGCTTCTTTTTCCTTTTCCCATCTGGTGTCTCTCTGTGAATTGATTGGTTTCTGTCACATCATCTCTCTAATGGTTTTGCTCCACATGTCTCCTCTGGAGTATTTGGGGATGATTATAGTCTCCTTGGTGCCCCCTGTGGAATAATTGTTAGACTAAACTGGGTCCTTGTTCTTTCAGTCAATCATCCTGGCTCCCAGAGTCCTGGGAGTTAACATGAACGAAGGCAAAGTCTTTTTCTGGATGAAGCCTAAGAAATTTGATCAGCAATTTGGCATATCTGTCTTCTTTTCAGACTAGGTGATATCCCAAACAAATTCTCACCCCAGTAGATTTTCATAAATATTTTAACCCCCAAATGCCAGTAACTTCCCAAATCACTTGCCATTAATTTCATTCTTCTCCCAAAAGAAGCGTGTAACTAATCAGAACTATGGACAATAGTGAGGAGTGAGAATCTCATCAGGATAGACATGCTGCGATTATGGCTTTCGTCTTTCTCCTGAGAACCTAGATATTCTCCATGGGCTAAGACTAGGTTCCATAGTGCCTTAAGCTAAAACTCAAAATTCCTAATATATAAGCCAGAGAGATACACATTTCCTATATTTCTTACCTCTAGCTTACTCTAAAATGTGTTATAAGTGAAGTCATGTTTGTTTTAAAAAATAAAAATAAAATTTACTTCAATGGCTATCAGAAAATCCATCTCATTCATTTTGCTTTCAAAAGTCCATGTAGAGTTTGGGAGGAGAGTTGCAAACTTGAAATTCCCTGTCTCGGTTTAGATTGAACTCTATTTTACATGGACTCTGTATGAGTATGAAAATTTGATCTCAACATCATGAGATAACATAGGGAAGTTCCTAGAGCAGGCCTGAGTACACGGGAGGGTTAAGATGAATGCTGCCATCCTTCTTCATTCCCTCTCTTCTGCATGTTATGTCAAGCCTGAACTATTTTGATAACTGCAGTGGATGGTAGAGAACCTGACAACTGCTTTTCAACATGGGGTAAAAGGCTGATTGTACTCTCCAGAACCCATCCGCCTCCCACATTTACTCCTCGGAATGGGACTGGTAAGGTAACAGTCAAACACATTAGTGTCTGCATATTCTTCTTCTACTACTAGCAACTCGAACACTTCCTAAAGGAATGGGCAAACTCTTTCCGAAAGCTTGATTTTCCTAAGTTCTGGTCTTAAAATGGCAGGTCTCGTAGACAGTGGCCACCAGCCTGGACTTTCTTCCCTTCCAATGTTTTAACCAGCCCCTCAACTTTTGCTGGCACGAAGAGTTATCCCACTGCAATGGTGTCAGCATTATGTAATGCATTCTCATGCAGACAACTTCTTTAGCCAACATTAGATTGAGAAGTTGCCTCAAATTCTTCACGAGTTTAACAGATCTTATATCCATCTGGTATATCAACAGGTTACAGCAATCTGTTCATTCCTGCTTTTGCAATTGTTCACAAAGTATTATTACACAACTCTCTTTTCAATGTTACATCTTCCCTCCTTGCCTTCTTTTAGAACTTCAAAGGGGGGTAGTGTGTATTTATGTTGTACTTGTAGTCTGTGCTCACCTTCATGTGTATTCATTTGCATCCATGTCACACGTGTATGTCAGTATATATATGTGTGCATATGTATACATGTACATGAGTTTTGTTTGTACCCTGTCTCACAACGCTATGTGAGTGTGTGCACTTCAGGTATCCATGACATGTATACATACAAGGATTTATGCACATATATGCACACACATGTCCATGTGTGCTCATGTGTTCCTGTGGGCTTGTTATGCAAAAAATGAGATGCTTGAGTTTCCTTCTCCTTAGAAACCAGAAAGCTTGTCATTTTGCCCTGCTGTTACGTAAGCTGGATAAACTGAAACCCAGTGGATTTATAAGGAAGAAATGGATTTTTCAGTCTCACATTGTATCTGTTATTTCTTCCTCTCTGGTCGACAACCTCTACTGACGTGAGTGTTCACTGATGAATCATCCTTCTGAGAAAGGCAGTAATATGAGGCTGTTTGATTGAAGTGACTTTGGAAGGAGTTATCTTTTTTAATTGCCCTAGGATTATTGATAAAAAATTCATTCTTAATTTTTTGGGGTCAATTTGATCATGCTGACCAGGTTTATCTATGGAAATGACTAAATTTCATGCATGGCTGAGCTCACACACAACAAAAAGGTGGGCTTGGCTGAGCTGAGATTGAGGATAGCAAGAATCCTGGCAGCCTGTGTGGTCCCCCAGGGCTCAGCAGCTGTCTGCCCTGTTTTTTTGGTAGCAAAATCCAATTTTCACTCTCCCCCACATGGGCTGGGAGGCAGCAGGGGTTCATACTAGCTCACAGAATTTTGGCTTTCTCATTTGTGAAATGTGACCAAACATATTAATCTCAGTGGCAGGCAGGAGATTAGAAGAATATCAGATGGGATGAGCAAGTTGTTATCATCAAATGCAAACTGCCACTGCAATGCCAGATCAGGATCAGAGACAGACCCTGGGTTAGGGCGCAAGGATGTCAGTAAAATGGGGCTTGGAGGAAGATCTCAGATTTTTCAGTGATACCTAGTCTACCCTGATACATATCTGAAAGAGTTCAGGAGTATTTTATGCTAGAACACAGTTCATCTCGGTCAACGACCTTACACAGATAACTTTAGGGGTTCTCTTCTCTGTGATCCGCAGAATGAATTTCAGCCCTTGGTTTGTTATTGGAGGCCCTTCATCATTAAACTTCAGCTTCTCTTTATGGCGTGATTAGCTGTAGTTGTTTTCTCAAGCCCTCTGCAGAATGACACACCAATTTCTATGCTAATCCAGGTCACTCAGGTGCCCCTAGATCTGCTTATAGAAAATACTTCATCAAAATCCCCCCTCTGATTCTCTGGCCTGGATTTATGGTCTCTCTCTGTGTCTGTCTGTCTCTCTCTCTCAATATCACAGCACTTCAATGCACTACTTCAAAGGCCTGATCATTGCGATCTTACTCAAAATGCTCTAGAGTAAAAATTTGTCAAATGTCACTAATTTCTGTTGTGGAGGTGGTGGGGGCAGTCCTGTGTAATGTGGGGTATTTAGCAGTATCGCTGGCTTCTACCCACAAGATGCCAGTAGCATCTGCCTTCAAGTCATGACAATAAAAAATACTACTACAAACGTTCCTTGGGGAAGAAGTAGCCCACAATGGAGGGTTAGTGATCTGAAAACTGAAACAAAAGTAATAATTTCAAACCTGTGAATGACAGGATATAAAAAGAAAACTATAAACCTAGATTTATTTATATACATAGATGTGAACATTTAAGCAAAACAAATGAACAAGTAACTATTAATATACTAAGCATAAAAGGATATTAAGAATTTTGTATTTTTGAAACATAATACATAATGTCTTAAATAGTGAAACATCAGGAGTTCCTTTAGCATCAGAAGCAAGGTAAGAATTGCCATCATTTCCTCTTGAATTCAAAGTTACATTGGAAGTCTTAGCTAGTACAATATGACAAGAAAGATGAATTAAAGGTAAAAAAAATTAGAAAGAAAAAGATAAAAACTGTCATTATCAATATAGAAAACCTCAAAAACTGCAATGCAAACTGCTATAATCGCCTTGGCTGGTGTGGTTCAGTGGATTGAGTGCTGGCCTACAAACCAAAGGGTTGCTGGTTCAATTCCCAGTCAGGGCACATGCCTGAGTTGCAGGCCAGGTCCCCAGTAAGGGGTGCGTGAGAGGCAAACACACACTGATGTTTCTCTCCCTCTTTTTCTCTCTCCCTTCCCCTCTTTCTTAAAATAAATAAATAAAAATTTTATTTAAAAAACTGCTATAATTAATTTCTATATACCCAGAACAAAAAATAGAAACATAAATTTTAAAATGTATGTTTTGATACCTTAACAAAAACTGTAAAGTACCTAGAAGTAAACCTAATAAAATAAGTATAAGATCTGAATGCCAAAGAAATTATAAACTTCACTGAATATATTAAAGAGAACTGAAAGATATTAATATAGATTCAATGTTCATGAATAAGAAGATAGCAATTCTAATTAATAACTGAAACTCCAACTGAAGCCTAGATGTTTTTTGTTCTGGATAGAAATTTCCAAGCTGGATATTCTAAAATGCATATTAGAAAGTAAAGAACTAAGAATAGCCAAGATATTTAGAAAGAAAAGAGAAGCTGTGAAAGAGGGGGAGGAAAAGAAGAAGAAAAATTAAAGCTGCATTCCATCTGATATTAGATCTTTTTGTGAAGCTAAAGTAATTAAGACTGTGGTATCAGCGTAGGGATAGACAACTGGACGGATGAACCTGATATTGAACCCTGATACATGATGGAGATGGTATGACAGACGTGAGTGTGAACAAGAGGATCTAATTAATAAATGGGTGTGGGGCTGATGAAAAATATTTACTCAAGTGCAGGAAAAATGGACTATCTCATGTCACACACAAAAATCAACTCCCAATGAATTAATTAAAGATCTAAGGAGAAAACATAGCGCTATTCAATTTGAAACAAATATTATAAAATCCAAATATTTGAGATGACATGGATCAAATTGATCTCTTATACATTGTCCTGGAATGTGCTATTCGGTAGAACCATTTTGAAAAACAATGTTTTGTTGTTATCTTAAATGTTCAATCTCCCCATACCCTATGTTCCAGATAGTCAACTCTTAGGCATTTACCCAAGAGAAAAGGAATAAGAAATTCAAGATCACAGAAGGTGGTAAAATTTAACTCCATACTTCAGAGGAAAAATAAGATAATAATGAAACCCAATACAGAAATCAAAACCAACTCAAAAGCACCAAGAATAGAACAGCTTAAAACAGAGTTAAAAGGGGAGGGCATAAGCCCGAGAACAAAAGCATGTAAAAGTAGTTGGAAAATTACAAAGAGATCAGCATTATTAGAAAGAAAATGATACCTACATTAAAAGAGACAAAGGATGCCAAACTTTCACTTGATTGATTTTCTTTTCATTTCTATAAGGAATAAAATAAATGAAGCAGAAATTGTATTTAAATATCTAATGCAAAACACCTTCCTAAAATATAGAAAACATGCATGTGAAACTTGAAAGGGCAATGTTCTTTCAGAAAACTGATGAGGAACTATAATGCCAAGAAATATCCTGGCAAAGTCATTGAATTTTAAGGAGTACTTGAACAAAAGAGCTCAGAAATCTGATGTGATTTATATAGACAAACTGTTAATTACGTTCAAATAAAGCACCGAGGCTAAAAACAATATGGGTATTATGGTTACAGAAAGAAACATAAACATTATAAATCCTAAAACTATAAGACAATGTAATTAACAGAAATTAGGAGATTAATGTTCTTAATTAGGAAATTAAGAAGAAACACAATTGTATTGATTTTTTCATTTTTCAAGACAAAAATACAGCATAGTGATAAAAGTAAATGCCTCAAGAAATACAGGTTTATGCATATTATTTATGGTTGCTGTGGTAACCACAAAGACCTAAGAACACCTTATGCACTTGTTAAACTTTCTGAAGGAAATGTGTACATACACACCCACCCTCAGAGGGAACAACAAGAAAGACAAACAGGGGAGGGAGGCGGGAAGGGCTAAGGTAGTGGGGAGGGGTGGAGGGGAAAGGCAGAAAACTGTACTTGAACAACAATAAAAATCAAAAATATTTTTAAAAATAAAATAAAATAAACAAAGACAATGGAAATCATATAGCAAATCTCTTTGTCTCTCTAGCTCTGTATAGACACATGTGAACACATTTATTTATACATTTCTTATCTGCAATGTCTAGAGGAATGTATTTTACAAAGTAAGTCCTCACAAAATTGATGTTATATTGGAGCACACCAGGACCATGTTAGAGCCAATGAAGCTGTTTCCCACACCCTTTCCTACTCAGACCTGCCAGCTGCACCTCCGTCTTCTCCCACTCCAGTGGTCTTTCCATTTTCTGGGGTCCTGTAATCTCTATTGTCTGTGATATGAGTATTTGACTATAACCCTGGAATCAAAAAGAAGATAGAATTGGAAGGGATATTCGAGCACAGGAAGTCACTTCACCCTATCTGGTTCAGTTTCTTCCTTTTAAAATGACCTGTACACTGTCATTCCTTCTAGGGTATGTGCCCTATCATCCTACTGAACTGTATATTCTTGGAAAACTTGGACTGTGGCCTTGAAATTATTCTCTTTGACATAAAGCTATGATCAAATGAATAAAGGATCGAAAGAGACAAAGTTAATAATAGACTGCATATATTAGGGTTTTACTCTTTGCCAAACATTCTGCTAATCACATGCATTTCATGATTTAACCCTCTTAGCAATTCTATTGCTATTTTATGCTTGAACCAAAGAATGAAGAGATTAAGGAACATGCCAAACCCAGGATTTGAACCCAGACAATCTGGCTCCCGGCTTAACTACGATGCTGCCCAACAGAAATAAAAAGCATAGCCGAGTATTTTTCTGAATCTTCAATTGACTCAAAGCATGGATTCAAAAATTTAGAATTCATGGGTCACTTCCGTCAGCACGCCTGACGGCTCCTGCACCAGAGACCTTCTCGCCTTTCCAGTGGGCGGAGAAGAACCCCAGGGGTGGAGAGATGCTCAGTGAAGCGAGTGACCTACAATTTTGAGGATGGTTTGCGATTCCAGCCATCACTGTTGCATAACCTCTCCTCTGAGAGACAGACAGACCCCTGTGGGGCACGATGAAACACGCCCAGGACCTGCCCTTTCAGCCCACCTGCTCCTTCCCTGCAAACAGGCTGAGAACAGTGCTGTTTGCTCACCAGGCACAGGAAGGAGGTGCACAGAGGTCTGGGAGAAGGAGAGCCTTGGCACAACCCAGCCTTGAGGCACTAGCTCAGGCCGTGGGTTTATGTGGACCTGTGTGTTCGGCTTGTACCTTTTGAGATCTCCTGAGGCCTTTTCATTTCTAAAAGAGAGTATTCACTATGACTGTAGGAATGTGTTTATGTCTTCCAAAATTTTAATTTTGTTTTCCTTTCAAACACAGCTAACATCACAAGATTCATCACTGAATCTCCTTCAGGGGCCTGATATGCTATCCCTGAGTCCCATCTGCTTCTGTAACAGCCGGGCAGGCTTACATCTACTGCAAGACTCACTGTCTTTACTCTCCAACCATCTCCCCGGTGAGACCATGTACTCGTAAAGGGTGGGAATAATGTGTTACCCATCTCTGCATCCCCAGCATCTATCTAGAAGAGCTGTGTTTGACATCAAGCAGAGAACAGTGCACTTGAGAAACAAGGAAAGGGGAAATCAGCTGTCTGGTCAAAGTAAAAATCTATTCAATGGCATTGAATCAAAGGGAACTGCTGAGCTTTCTGCCTGGAAAGCTGGTCTCCTAACCTATGGCCCAGAGATCACTTCCGAAGTTGAAGCCCCTGACTGAACCTGAAATTGGCTCAGTTGATTGAAACGTCGTCCCATAACCAAAAGGTCGCCGATCCGATTCCCAGTCAGGGCACATGTCCAGGTTGTGGGCTCACTGTTTTTCTCCCTTCCCTTCTCTCTCGAGTGAGAATAAAATAAACCTTAAAATAATTATTCAAGTGGAATTTAAAGTGCAGGGAGAATGTAATTATTCTCTATGGCATTAGGTCAACGTTGTGACTAGTATTCAAAATGCTGGCATTACATTATTTACCGTGGCATATGAAATGACACAACATACATTGTACATATTTACTAGTTATAATTTTTTTAAAAACCTATCATACAGGGACAATTACTTTGACATTGTGGGGTACTTTCTTCCTATTTTTCATTCCCATTATCATCAATATCTATGTAATAACTAGATAGATAGATAGATAGATAAGATAGACAGAGATAGATAGTATCATGTTTAATAGCCAGAAACTGTGAATATGTTACCTGAGATGGCACAGGGGGCTTTTCAGACGTGATTAAAAGCTGACATGGAAAGAGCCTGAATCACTTTGGGTTGGCCCAATGTAATTCTGAGTCAGAGAAGCAGATGTGATGAAAGAAGCAGAGGTTAGTGTGATGCAGGGAAGGTCATGATTTAAGGGACAAGGCAGCTTTGAGAAGCTAGAAAAAGTGAGGCGCGGATTTTCCCCTGAACCTGAGGGAAAACAGCCCTGCCCACCCCGTTTGGACTTCCGCCCTCCAGAACGGTAAGAAAACCGATTTGTGTTGTTTTAAGGCACTATTTTGCTGTAGTTTGTTACAGCAGCAATATAAACCAAACATAGACGGAAAGCATATTAGTTTCTCAGGTCTGCTGCAACTAATTAGCATAAACTAGGTGGCTTAAAACAAGAAAATGTGTTCTCTCACAGTTCTGGAGGGTAGGAGTTCCAAGTGAAATGTTGGCAGGACCACGTTCTCCCCCAGGGCTCTAGAGAGGAGTCCTTCCTTATCTCTCCCTGGCTTCTGATGGTGGCTGGCAGTCCTTGGCGTCCTTGGCCGGCATATGTGTAACTCTATCTCTGGCTTTGTTATCACTCAGCAGTCTCCCTGTTCACATGGCCTTTTGTAAGGACACCAGCCATTGGGGTTAGAGCACATCCTAATCCAGTATTATCTGAATTAACTAATTGCATCCACAAAGACCCTATTTCCAAGTGAGATCAAATTCTAAGGGTCCATGTGAACACGAATTTTGGGAGGGTACTTATTCAATCCAATATATATTGATGGGAAAGAAGGGAGAAAGAAGGAAAGAAGAAAGGAAGCAAGGAAGCAAGGAAGGAAGAAAAGCAGGCATAAAAGTAGATAAACACTCTTTGATGATAACATTTTTATTGTTATATAATATTTGTTATACACCTATAACAAAACTTATATTTATTTGTTTCACTGGTAGTGCATTGTTATAATTACCAAAGCATTAATTATTTCACTCATGAAGAACTGCCCTCATTTCTGAGTGCCACATTCTGTACAGGAAAACTTGAACTTACTCTGGGAAGGTAAAACCAGGGCACAGAATGGACTCCAAGTCATTTCTCATGAAGGACTGTAGAAGGAAGTGAAATGTTTAATCAAGAGAAAAGAAGACTAACAACATACATGGAAGATACCTTCAAAGACTGGTTGTACTAACCAGGTTGAGAAGAAATTAGTCTCATTCTAATTTTCCCCAAGGTGTTGAACTAGGGCAATTGGATCAAAACCATCCCAGTGAGAAAAGTGCTACAAGACTGGTGTCACTTCTCAAGGTTTCCTTCCTCTCTCAGATCTGGCACCTGAAAATTTTCTTTCTTAGTAGTGCTCTAAAACCTTCAAACAAATGTTTTCTTTAAATATTTTTGTTGAAAACTATTACTGGTATGAGATTTTTTTAAACCGTCTAAAACTGCCAGGAGTCTGAGATTTTGTCCTGCTTGTATATTAACAAGTTGTCCTGTTATAGTTTCATGGTGGCTTTGGGAGACAGGAGACTCCTGCGTCAGAGACAAAGACTGGTTTACTGCTCACAGTGATAGCAGTGGCCAGAGTGTCATATTCTTCTTGACCATTTCCAAGTCCCAGTTCTGGAATGGTGATGAGAAAAGGGCTGAGAGATGCTTGCACATGTAATGGGTACCTTACAGCAAAGAAACCCTGAGCTTAGAAAATCTCAGTGTTTTATCACGGTCTCTAAACAAACTCGCCTGAGCTTTTGCCCTGGAAAGACCTGTCATTCCTTTCAAAGCAAACCTGAACTGTAGACCACAGCAAAAGTTGTCAGCACCACTGCACACAAGACGTACTAAACCTAAGCTATTTGTCTCTCAGCAAGATCCATCCCTCTTTCATTTTCATACCATTTTTGATTCTGGGTCACATTTCCATGAGTTCATCACTACTTTAGCCACTTTGATTAATCTCAGTGACAGTGGCCGGGATTAATTCCACCTAATCGGTTTCATTGAATTAAGACTACCACTAACAGGCCTCCAAACAAGAGGAGGTCAGCCTGAAATAACAGCCTCACGGGGTGAGAAGCAGATTGTAGATGAGGCTGGAGCTGCAGAAGTGGGCTGGGGGCAGGGAGCAGAGGCTTTTGTAGGCTGTGTGATGCTCACACTTTATTCTACTGGTTATGAAGAAGCAGTAAGTTGTTTATACAGCAAATCTGAGTATAAAGTAGTTCTCCCGGATGGCCAAGTGGATAGCAACTTGGAGACCCAGGTCACCTGACATTTTCATAATGGATCTGGTAGACACTGAAGCTTGAAGAGGTTAGCTATTTAGGAAGTAGAATTGAGAGAACCTTTAAGGAGAAGGGATAAGAGAGAAGGAGAGTCTCGCATGGCCCCCAGGTATCTAGTTTTGGAAACAATGCGGATGACAGTGACATCCCCTGAGACTGAGAAAATGTAGTGATTCTGAGGGAATTGACAAGTTCAGATACGTGCTTCAACTTGCTGGATTTGAGGGGTGAAGGGGTAGCCATCCTGTGATGAAAAAGCCCATTTGGAAATTATCAACATGTGGATTTTAACTAAAAACCTGGGGGCTGGATGAGAAATTCTATATATAATGCAATTAAAGAGATCTTATGGGAAGAATCCTGGAGAACATCAACTTAAAAGGCCTGAGAATGGGTGCAGGAGAGTGATGGGAAGAATCACTGAGAAGGCGGGAGGGGTCAGGAGCAAATGCAGGAGGAAGTTCACGCTAGGAGCCCTGTGACAGAGTGCCAGAAAGAAGGGGGTCAACATCGGAGACTCCGATTAAGAGGAGAACTCAGACAGGTATGTGGGATTTAGCAAAAAAAAAAGACTATTAAGGACTTAAAGGACAGCAGTTCCCCAGAAAGATGAAAGCAGAGCTCATTGTAGAGCAGAGCTGTATCTATCATTGTTTGGCACAAATGGAGCACGTTCCATAGCCATTGGGAAAGTTTCATGACATAGTGTTGATTATTTCTGAGAGTTAAAGGGAATTTTTCAGGACTGAAGTTTTCTAGAGCCTCCGACCTTATGAAAGGGAAAACAGGATGTTCAATGCATCCGTGTTAAGTACTTCCTTGGCAGTCAGGGAGCACTTTCGGTGGGAGGCTATCGTTGAGAATATAGCACAGGAGCAGTAAGACGTCTTCCTGGAGCAGAGATGAAACGACAGTTGACTCATGATGCAGAGTTTGTCAAGTGGCATTAAAGGAGGAAAAGGAAATCACTGAGAAGTTTACAACCAAGTCAGACAATGGTGTGCCTTATGTCAGTAGCGACAAGCTGCAATAATGAACAGTTCCGCCATCTCACATCACCCGTGTTTCTTTTAGTCCTAGAAAAAGATTTCACAGAAGTGTGTCTGGAGGAAAATAGGAAATGTCACTGTTGCTGAGTTCCATGTGAAATGAGCTGCGAGAAATACAGACTGCGGTAATGAGGTTGTTAGATCCAGCTCGGACGGTGACATCTGCTCCCCCCGCAGGCATCAGGCCTGCGGTGTCGGTCGGTCCTGTGCTGTGGTGGGGAGCAGAGGGGCAGAGCTTCCCTTCCTCAGGCAGCTGAGAGCAGAACAAGAGTATGGGCTTGGAGCTGACCCTTGCATGTGTTAGGTCTATACCCTTTACCAGTGAGTTAACCACTTCTGTTCGTATTTTGTTTTATTTGTTAAAAAGAAGTTAGTAGCATTTTAGCAAAAAGATTATTGAGAGGATTAAATTGTCTTTTAAAATATTCAAACAAGTCTAGGAAATGCTTGGAATAGTAGACAAAGGGAAATTTCTTGATTCTTTCTTGTTCCCTCCCTCCTTCCCTCTTTCCCTTTCTTCTGCCCCACCTCCTTTCTGTTTCTGCTTCCCTTCCTTTCCTCCTCAGTAACTATCTGCTCCTTCAGGTAAAGAGCCTGCCCTCTTAGGAGTCTAGGTACCACCGCCCCCGAAATGCGTGTTAGTTGCCTGAAAACCACATCATCCAGGTGACAGAGCGCTAATTTGAAAGTGTCCTGAGGCAGGAAGGCCTTCAAAGGCTTTGACATTCCCCTGAGCAGATTGACCCTTAACGGGGACTTCAGTACAACAACAAAGTTCTTCCAAGCTATAAAATGACTCAGCTCCTCCGAGGGCCATAGACACACTTTTCCATCTCATTAACAAAAAGCTCATTTCTCACACACCCTTGAAGAAGGAGCAGCTCCTTCCCAAGAAAGCAACCTCTCCTAACCGCAGTCTGAAACTGGATTGAACATCGCCGTAACAACTGCAAACACGGTTTCTCAGCGCAAATGACCCTCATCCCCAGACCTCGCAGGAATGGAAGGGCCTCCTTTGGATAGTCCAGCTGTCTGGTATTTTCTCCTCATCAAGGTGTAACCTGTAATTTGGAGAGTCACAGCTACTCAGTTTTCAGAGGAGAGAATTTGGATGTTTTTTAACTTGAAAATTTTAGGAAAGGGGAACTAAACTGATCTTTGGCAAGTGAAAAGGTATATTAAAGTCTTTTCGTTTTGCTTAGAAGGACGTTTCAATCCCTTCCTGAAGGGTCTATTTCCTTAATCTGCATTGAGATCTAAGAATAATGTTCACTAATATCCAAATCCATGGAAGATAGAAGTAAAAAATAGAAGTAGAACGAGAAATTATGGGCAGATGGATTTATCAGCTAATATTAAAAAAGAAAGTGAAAGCTAAATAGGACAAATATAGGACCTCGAAGCTCCAGCAGTTAATGAACACACTTTGCGCTGAGTGGGAATCCATGAACATGTCAGTCCCGCCGAGTTCCTCACTCTGGTGCTGCTCAGCACAGGGAGCCTTGTTCAACGCAAACAATGAGAGGAGGCTAACGCGTAAATGGTGCAGCCTCTACCTGATGAAGATATAGATCGTTTCCATCACCCACAAACTCCCTTCACTTCTCCCTCCCTCAAGTCCTGACTGCCCAGATTTCTGTCCCCAAAGACTGCCACTGCTGCTTCCAGGGTCCGAAGTGGAAGGACTCATACCCTCTGTGTGTCTTTGTGAATGGCCTCTTTCATGCAAGGGCATGCTGTGGTGTTATGTATCCATTCTCTTCACTGCTGAGTAAGCATGCTGCTGTATGAATATACCCTACTTTGTTTATCCATTTACCCATTGATGCCCATTTCTATAGAAGTCATTTTGTGGGTATATGTTTTTATTTCTCTTGGTGATATCTAAGAGTAAGACTACTGGGTTATATGGTTACTATATATTTAACTTTTAAGAGACCACCAATGGTTTCCAAAGTGATTATATAGCATTTTACATTCCCACCAGCAACATGTGAAATTGCATTTCATTCTTCACATGTTCACCCACTTTTAGCGTGGTCAGTGTTTTAAAATTCCAGCCATTCTAGTGTGTATGAAATGAGCTTTTGATTGTGGTTTTAATTTTCCTTTACGTTATGACTAATGAATGACTTACAGAGCCAGGATCTGCAGACCCCGTCCATGGGCAGCACCAGCTACATAGTTTGCAGATCTTAGCAGAGAGTAAAGTGGCAAAGCCACTTGTTCAAAAGGTAGTAAGAATTCAAAACGGCAACAGCAAAACTTTAAACACAGCAAGAGGCCCTGTTAAATGCGGGACCCCACGAGACTGCACAGGTCACGTGCCTTTAAACCTGGTCCTGCCGATGGCCAAAGCCAGCCTGACACTTGTTGCCATATGGTCCGTTGAGCTAGGAATGGTTTTTATATACGTAAGTAGTTAAATTTTTTTAAATCATTTTTGTGATACTTGAAATGATACCAAACTCAAATTTCAGATCCATAAATAAATTTTTAACAGAACACAGCCGTGCTTATTCATTTATGTATTACCTACAGCCAGAAGATGGCAGGTTCGTAGCTATGACAGGAACTCTGTGGCCTGCAAAATATGAAGTGTTTCCTACCTGGCTCTTCACAGAGAAACTGTGACAGCTCCGGCCATTGACCATCTTTTCACGCCTTCAGTTGACAGTTTGCGCATCTTCTTTCTGTCGAGTCCGTCCGAGTCTTCTGTGCATCTTGTGCTGTTTGTCTTTTCAAGTGCCATGGCTAGGATTCCTATGTCAGGTACATGTGGTAAAAATATCTTCCCAAGTCTCTGATTTGACTGCGTTTGGTTAAAGTTTGTCAAAGAGCAGGAGGCTTTAAGTTTGATGAAGTCCAATTTATCAGTTTTGTTATGATGAGTTATAGGGAACCTATCCATGCGTGATGAGATCCTGCGACACAGCTCTGGTTCTGAGCGCAGACAGACACACGTGGCGTGCAGAGAACATCCGTGAATAGGTCTCCCTTGGGGAATCAGGCCTGCATTGCACCTAGGCCACTTTGAGACTTGCTTTTGCTAAAAAACTCCCTCACCTTGAATTGAGGAAATGTGTGTACTGCATATCTTTAAAGTAACCGCCCAAAATCTATGCTAAAACTCTCAAGTTTGGGTGTAACCAGTTCAACCTTTTCCTTTTACATTTGCAAATGACCTCTATCTTAAAGGGATTAGCAACATTCTTTCTTTTGTTATGGTAACCACCTAAAGGAACCTGTGTGCAGTGAAGGAGGACCCTCCTTGATGTAATCTGCCTAGAATATCAATAAAAGCCAGTCGAGGCAAAGGGTCGAGGCCCCTCTCTCTTGATCCTGGAGAGATTGGCTACGCATCCCTTTTTCTCCACCGGATCCCTTTAGTCCATGTGAATTTGTTTGTCACTTGTCCGGGATGTAGGACAAGCATTCCACAACAACCCGCGGCCCTGCCGGCTGGGACCGTGACAATGAGTGCTTTTGTGTTTTAAGAAACCTTTGCCTACCTAAAAGTTGTATGAGTATATTTTTCCATTTTTATGGAAATGTCATACTTTTATCTTTTGCACTTACGTCTGTATAAATCTTTTAAAATTTTTACTGTTTTTATGGCCTGTTGAGAGGTAAAGGTCAAGGTTCATTTTTTTTTACATTACTATCTGTTGGTTCTGAATGATTTGTTGAAAATAATACATTTTCCTTTCTTTATTGAATCAGCTCTTTTGCAAATCAATTAAGTCTATCTTTTTGGACTTAAAATTTAACATGTAAATATCCATGTAAACTCATGCTATATTTTCTCTTTACAAAATAATGTGTATTTCCCATTCTGGTCACTGGTGAGGCTTAAAACAAATAACTAACTTTGTAAAAATGAGCCCATAGCTCAATTTTTAGTGTCTAAAAACCATTTCACACCAAAAGAAACCAGAAAAGATCTGGAAGAAAAAATATACCAGGGCCTGGAATACCTGTCATGCCAGAAAGTAAGTGAGCTGTTGGAGACAATGGCAATGGTGCAAGATGACAGAATGGTCAATGTCAAGGGGCTCCCACTGGCCCCAAGTGGACTAATTTGTGCACCAAATTAATAATAGACCTAACAGACTTAACACATCAGGATATATGAAAAAATCCATGCACTTAAAATCGTGCAAAAATAAATATGCAGGCATGCCCACAATTATGTAAAAGGTAATAATTATATAAAAGGCAATCTACCTTACAGCAACAAAGGGCGGATCAGCAGTTCTCTGGTCCTGGGGCAAACAGAGTGGGGCTGCAGAGGGCTCAGGGAATCTCTAGCAGTGATGGACGTGTTCTGTGTCCTGATTGTGGCAATGGCTTCACGTATCTGCACTTATCAAAACTCCCCACACTGTGCACTTTACATTGAGGCAGTTTATTTGAGGCAGTTTATTTAAATAAGTCAGTGCTCAATAAAACTGACAAGGAAAAAATCCAGTTAGGCAAATTTACTTGAGAGGATTTTTCGTAGTCTACATACCTACTGATTGTCTCTTTATTTGACCAATTAGTGAGAGAGGAGTGTTGAAATGTAAAATTATAATTGTAAATTTGTCTACTTCTTATTTTAATTTTATGATGTTTGTATTCAGGAATTTTGAAGCTGTTTTTAGATTCATACATATTTATGATTGCTGTGTCTTCCAAATGAATTGCTGTTTGTATGTTATGAAATGTCCCCTCTTTATCTTTTTGAATACTTTGTCTTGAAGACAACTTTGTTTCTGAAAAATGTAACCATTTTTTATGTTTACTGTTTGCCTCGGATTATCTTTTGCAGTTTTTCCCTTTTAACCTCCTTGTGTTTTCAAATTTAAAATGCATTCCTTTACGGATAGCCCATAGTTGAGTATTGCTTTTTTTTTAATCCATTGACATTCTTTATCTTTTTCCTAAAAATCTTTAGGCTTCTACATTTATGCAATTATTGATATGGTTGGTTTGCATACATATTTTGTTTTATTTTATATTTTTCTCTCTATCGGTCTTTTCCTTATTGTTGCAAAAAATCTTTTTTTTTCTTTTTACTATTTATTCTATTTTCTGTACTGGGTTCTTACCTACCTTAGTCTTGAGCTAGGACTAGCAATAAGCAGTGTGAACTTATCAAAGTCTGTTTAGAGTCTGTTTTGTACCATTTCATGTTCCACATCTTTCACTTCACGCTTCGTACTTTCCGGTTCCTAATTTCCACTTCTAACTGCAGACCTGAGGCTTCCCATTCTCAGTTCCTACTCCCTGCCTCACAAGTTTAATACCTTTAGAAAAATATGACATCACTTTTGCACCCCACCATCTTCTTTCTTACAGTTCAGTCGATTGTCAATTGTCTCCTATGGAAATTGTGAAATTATGAAAGCAAAACATAGCATTATATATTTATCCATTTCATTAACACCTACTGTGTTCCTCATTCCTTTCTGTCAACCCCAGTTTGCATCTGGGGTCATTTCACTTTAGCCTGAAGAATATACTTCAAGAATACCTGGTATGATTCTACTGGTGGAAACATTCTCTCAGCTCCCAATGTTATGATAATGTGATTCCACTCGCATTTTTGAATGTTATTTTTGCAGGTTATTGAATTCTGGGTTAACAGGTTTTGGTTTTGCTTTCAGCAATTTAAAACTGCCATTCCCTAGTCTTCTGGATTCCATCCTTCCTTTGTCTCCAGTGTGAAGTTACATGTCATTTGTACGTTGTTCTTTTATATATAGTATGTCTTGTTTTCTCTAAATGCTTTCAACAGTTTTCTTTTATCTATGGTTTTTATCAGTTTAATCATTGCATGCTGACACAGATTTCATTTGTGTTTTTCCTGCTTTGAATTTACTCTGATTCGTGAATCTAAATGTCAAAATTTAGGGGGAAATTTATCATCACCATTCTAGACATTTAACTCTGCAATTTTCACTTAAACACCAGTTCAACATGGATGTTCAATTACGAGACTCGCAGTCTCCCTAAAATTTCTCATGGAAAAATAAAATATTCAAAAATACTTGGACAACCAAAAGTAGAATCTAGGCAACATTTCTGATATAAAGCTTGGATTTATATCGGCGACCTCCTTGAGCTTCACAGCAGCCCTTAATTTCTAGTTGTGTTCTTGAAGTTTGCCTTTCCTCACCAACTATATTCCTTTAGAGGAAAAAAGACTTCTTACGCAATATTTGGGATTGTGTTCTTCCAGCCAGACTTGGAGGATAAACATGATCTGGATCCTAGAACCATTAAAAACAAAAACAAAATCCACTTTCCCCTTCAAAAAAGCTTATGAGCTTTGATTTTAAAGACTTAAAAAAAGACTTAAACTTGCTGTGGAATTCAAAGCCTAGTTTTGCCGTTCAAAGGTTAAACAGCAACTGTTGACTTCTCTTTGCGTACTTGCTATGCAAACCTACGCCAAGGCCATGATGCAAGGGACCAAATAGAGGACCAGAATATCAGGCGGATCTTCGGTCCTGCACCTCACAAACTGGCACATGGCACATGCTCCACTCCTTATTCCAAGAAGGTTGATTTTGAAATAAAACAGTGCATAAATGAAATGAAAACTACTTATCAAAGAAAATCAACCAACCAACCAACCAACAAAAACACTATTTAGAAGTAAGTGTGCTAGTAAAAGGTAAACCAAAGTGGTCAAAAACTGGATGTTGGTACCATTGCTACACACACACACACACACACACACACACGTGCACACACCAACAATTATTTATGCAGATTAGAATGGCAGATAAAAGCTCAGTGTGAGAAGTCAGAGTAATCAGTTTTTTTGCTTCCTATCCCTTCATTTCCTGTCCTCACTACAACTAAGTCACTCATCTGTAAAGTTTATACCCCATATTTACATGACAAGAAAGTTATAAGGGAAGTCCTCACTACTCTGAATGTATTTGAAAAGTTAATTTATTCATTTTACAAATATATATAGAGTGCATCCTATATATTAGGCTTTATGCTAGGAATTAAGAAGCACACACAAGATTCCTGCCTTCTTGGAATTTACATTTTAGAGAGGAAGACACAGAATAAAAAGGCAGCATATAAATGATATAAATTACAGATAGTGATTCATACTCAGAATAAACAGGGTGTCTGGATAGACAATGATAGGAAGATCTACTTTGGATAGTGCAAACCTGAAAGATCTCTTTGAAGAGATGACGTTGAATCTGAAACCTTAGAAGAGAGAAGGAACCGCTGATGAAAGAGATTCTGACAGGAAGAATGAGGAAGCCCCTAGGGCCCAGGGTGTGCACGCGGTTGGGGGAGGGCCAGGTGCTGGGCAGCAGGGTCAATGGAGTGAGCTGAGAATAGATCAGAATCAGATCACGCTGGCATTGTCTGTGTAGACCTGGACGTGTCTGGATTTCACTTGAAGGGCCCAGTGAAGGTGTTGAAAGTATCCAGCAAGAGAATGGCTCTGTCTGATCTACATTTTTTAACCACCTAGCTTCAGTCTCGAGCAGTAACTTTCAACCAGTGTGCCACAAGACTGTTTAAAACATACAGTACTTTCATCAGGGGCACTGACCTATTTTCCCTTAGATTTTGAAATTAAAAACTGACAACAGCCAACACAATAATAGCCATCAGTGTGAATGAATCAAAACTATGCCTGTTTTGGGAGGTTTGATTGGCCAAAAATATAATATACATTTTGGTGTGCCACAGAAATTTAGTAATTAGTTAATGTGTGCCCGGAGATGAAAAAGGTTAAAGATCTCTGGTATAGAGAACAAACAGCAGAGGAGCAAGAATATGAGTCAGAGACAAGATAGGGGGCAAGTCCTACCAGGTTAGGAAGAGAAGATAGAGACCTGACCCAGGTGGCACTGGAGAGACAGAAGCATGCATTTTTCATATATTTTGTGCAGAAAATGGGCAGAACTTGACTGAAGATTGAGTAATAGGGTATGGGAAAGAGAGCATGCTGGAATGACCTCCAAGTTCTGCTTTCGTGGGTAGTGTGGCCATTTACCGAGGCGGAGAACATGTGAGGAGAGACAAATTTGGGGTCACAAATAAGATAATGCACACCTTGTAAGGAAAGCACTTAACACCATTCCTGGCATGTAATGCACTTTTGAGGGCTGGCACTAAAATAAAATGCTTTCATTATCTGATAATTCGAGCCCATTAGTTTCCCTTGACAACCCATTACAATTTAAATAATATCTTCCAAAAGCATTTTTACTTTCATGTTTCTGTGCTTTTATTGTTCACTTTCCAATAACTAAATGTTTAAGGTCGATATATTCCTTATTTCAAAATCCCATGGAGTAATGTAGGCAAAAATCCCCATCACTGTTCCTCTTTCCATTTTCAACAAATACTGCACATTAAAGTGGTTGTTGTGAGCCATTCTCCCCAGCTATTTGTACCTAAGACAGAGACAGAGAGACTCTTTGGCCATCTGCGACAAAAATACTGCTCAAGCCATGACCACGGAGACTCAACCCTTGAGTTCTTCTAATTCAATCGTCCAGGACTAGAGCAATAAAAGTTGCTAACATGCAGAGGGAGACTGCTGCAGGCTGACATTGTGCCTCAAGCACTTGATAGCGAGGGCAGCCTCTGTCTTATAGATTTAGATGGTTTATTATGGCAGTTTTACAGCAGAGGCAGTAAAGGGTCCTTTAAAAAAAAGGGAGCCCTTTACTAAATTGCATCATATTGCTGTGGAGCTAAGGGCTGGCTGGGTATGCAATATCTCATTAAAAACTTGTAACCACCTGATGATATGGGTTATACCATCATCACCCCCCTTGTGCAGATGAGGAAGCTAAGACTTATAGAAGAGTGGCAAGCTGCCCCATATTAACCCTAGAAAATGGGAGAGTTGGGATTTGAATCCAGTCCAGAGTTAAACACCCATGATCCCAAATGCTATGATGTATGAACTCCCAAATACAGTCCTGTTTCCTCTGAACAATTGTGGAACTTGCAAGGATATGAATTTTGGCTTAATAGAAGGGAGCACATTCTAAGTGGCAGAGCTGTCCAACAGTGGAACGTCCTATTTTTTGACACTACTTGCTCACCAAGGCCGGAGACACATATAGGGATACCTGGATGGCTGACTGTGTCCAAGATTTCTATAGTGACAGAGGGTTGAACTCGATGGCCCCTGTCACTACACACAGGCAAAGCCTGCCTTGGAGGGAGAGGTGTAGGCAATGTAGTCATTTCAACCGTCCTTTGTGACCCACTGTTTGGGTTACATCTGGAGAAAGTTTTCGGAGACTATTGAAAAATCACACAATAAAAGGAACTTTATTTTTTAAGCCATTTTTTTTATTTTTGCTAACTTTTCCTCAGTCGATCATGAGACTTGACTCTAAGTACTATTTAACTGTTTGTTAAATTTTAACGTAAATGAACATACAACACACAATCTACTCTACTGATAATATTCCAAAAGACAAGTTTGCTAAAGACAGGTAGCATCATTGGATGAATACGTCATCTTCCAAAGCAACAGATTTGAATCAGATGATACATGTTAGTGCCTTTGTCATAATTTAGTCACCTTAGTGTGTGGTTATGCTCAGTGCCTTTGTAGTAATAACAGCCCCCTTAACATTTATTTACCTAGCACATTCTATGGCACATTATATGTTTTAAAGGCCAATCATATACATTATATATCTGGGTTTGATCCTCATGCAAACCTTGTGATGTTTAACAGAGGGATTATTATCTCCGTTTTCCAAATAAGAAAACTTAGAGAAAAGAAGGGCATTACCCATGAAAAATGTCTGGGTCGAGGCCTGAACTCCTGGGCCCTGACAGACACTATCTTCATTTGGTGTTTAAAAGCTTGGAATTTATCACCCAATAACTGGGTTATCTTCCTCACTTTTTCTCTGCTCAGCCACATCACACTGACCAAGTCATCTGACTTCTCTGACACCCAGTTACTTCATTTTTAGAATGGGGGCAATAAAACTATGCAGCAGATAAGGCTGTGAGGATTTTACAATGGAGTCTAGGTGCTGATTGGCACCTGGTGTTACCCATCAAATTTTAGCTGCTGTTATTATATTTCACTACCTCCAACATTTGTGTGTTGGCGCTGCCTGTGAGGGCCGCACACTGGCAGCTGGCTGTAACACACTAGAAGCCATTGACACACTTCAAGGCGTCCCAGCCCCAATCCTGCTCTGGCGCGTGGACACTATGAGAACAAACAGGTTCAATGCACAGGGTGACGGCTTCAAACCATAAACCAAAATTGCGAGTTGTGGTTGATAGAGAGAAGGATCATTAAATGGCACCAAAAAAAATGGTGACAAAAATGGATAATATGAGCACATTGAAACTAAGAACTTTTCTATTTCAAAGTATCCCATGATCAATATGAAAATAAAAACCCCAGTCCAGGAAAAGATATTTCATACTCCATAACAACTAACACAAGCTTTTTATCCAGAACAAATATTCATTTTATCATTGTTCTTTTTGTGAAACGGTGACTGAACATCTACTATGTACCAGGAAGTTTTCTGGGTACTGAAGGTAGAACTTACACATGCAAAAAAATTAAGTACTCATATGCTTACAGAATAAATAAAATCTTGATAAGAGCTATGAAGTTAACTGTAACACAGTAAGTCAGTCAAGATAGTTGGGGACAGTCTCTTCTCAAAGGGCAGACTGAGGAAGTCTTCTCTCAGCAGGTGACATGTGAACAGAAGTCTGAATGACTGAGATCCAGTCATGTAAACCGTTGGAGGGAGAGTATCCCAGGAAGAGAGAACAGAAAACGCAAAGGTCCTGCTGCAGGACCACAGATGATATATTCAAGGAACAGCAAGGAAACCAATGGAGTAAATACTGGAAAAATCACAATAGATGAACGTGGTAAATTTAGACAAGTGTTGGGGTGTACTGTGACTCATGGGCCTTGGGAAGGCATTGGATTTTATTCGGAGTGTGATGTGAACCCATTGGAGGATTTTGAGCAGGGAATGAATGATCTGATTTCAATTAGAGAAAAATAGTTTTGCTATGTAGGTGGGGAATTGATTCTGAGAGTGAAGATCGAAAGCCATTGTAATACGATTGTTAGAAAGTCATTACAACAACAAACAAGAGATGACGGTGGATGTGACTTCAGTGGCAGCACCGAGGTGAAGAAGAGTCAGTGTTAATGGGATAGGTTTGGAGATAAAACCAGTGGTGCTTCCTGATAGGTACGGGAGATGAGGAAAGAGGAATCCAAGGTGACTCAGGGGGGCTGGCCTAGGAATTTGTTAAGTGGTGATAGTACTTTCTGAGATGGGGAAATCTCGGGGAGGCACAGTTGTTTATTTGGGATAAAATGCTATCAGGATGTTGTCTAGGCAAGATAAGTTTAAGATGCCCATAGAAATCTAAGCAGAAATATCAAGTAGGAAATGGAAGGTATAAGGTCTTAAAAAAGGTGCACATGTGGGCCTGGAAGAGATCACAGAGGGAGTTTGTGGAAGCGAGAGGAGGAAAAGAAAGGGAAGAAATAGAAGCTAGTCAAGTGGGACTCATTAGGACATGAGCAGACAACTGTCATTGGAGAAGCACTTTAGAAAAGCCAGAACTGTTAAAAAGTGGCAATAAAAAGTTATAAACACACAGGCCCTACCTCTAGACCCTTCAATTAATGGAGGTAAAAGGAAAAAAAAACAGTACCCACTTGAAAGGGCTTCTGGGTAGGGCCACAGTCCTTTGGGTAGACCCGTATGTCAGGCACACTAAGAAAGGGAGTAGTCCTAAGGAGTTTAGAATAGATGTGGATCTACTGGTGGCAGTGAGCCCTAGAGAGGCAGAGGAAGGCTTTGGGGAGTATGGGAAAAGACAGGAAGCGGAACTAGATTACAGAATGTGCAAACCCTGGAGGATCAAAGTCCTGAGCATGGGGGTGATCTGGGTGCCTAGAATTTCTGATCGGGGTGGACATCACATTGTATTACACCCGATGGTCTTTTAGGGGAAGGTGGGTAATCTGCTTTGGCACCAGTCTTCATCCTGGGATTGGCTCTCAGACAGTTTGTGGTGGGCTGCGCACGGGACTGGTAGTTATGATTTGAGGGTCAATTCAAATAAGGCTGGAATTATCCTAAGGTGTTACTATGGTCACTGTCCTGGCCCACGGTCAGTACTGATTAATAGTATTGCTTTGTAAGCCTGGGTCCAAGGTGGGCCTGGGGATGGTTTTCACCAACTTCTTAGCCATGTTTCTTGACAACAGCAAAATGGCTTCCTCGTGCCGGGTTTTGATGAGACACCTACCCTCACCCCCCACCCCAAGAGGTCTCTGACTTTGGTTATGTGGCAAATATGCCTACGGGGCTCCGTCTAAGACTCCGTTTGGGGCTTTCTCCTTTCAAGGTGTCCCATGGAGTCCTCAGAGGTCCTGGCTCTGCGAGGAAGCGCACGCGATGTGGACAAGCAGAGGCCGCGCAGTTGGAGCCTGCCCTCGGCACCTGCAGACCCTTTATTGCGAGGCAGCCTTTGACTAGGCAGCATGTCTTTACCTGAACATCACTGCTCCAAGGATTTCTTTTCCTGCCATAATCCACAGATGCATACTGTCGTCATTTTTGACCTAGTGACCCTCGTTCGGCAGTTAACTCTGTCACCATTAGTAGCTGGATGGCGATCCTACTGGATGAATGAGCTCCTTAAGTGCCGAGGTGCACAGTGGCAACAGACGCATAATAGTCTCCAAAGACAACCCAGTCCTTCATCTCGGAACCGTGATGCCTTTCGGGCTCGTGTTAGACCTCTGACCTCCAACCGTAAGAAATTGTCTTCACTGTTCTAAGTGTCTAACTGTGTGATAACTTGTTGCAGCAGCCACAGGAAACTACTACCTAGAGTTATACAACAGACACCTGGCTAGACTTCAGAAGGGTGGTGTTGCATTGGGGAGGGAGTGACCTCCCTGCAGGCCTTGGAGCTCTGAGGACCACCCTCTGTCCTTCTACAAGTGTGGTCAAGGGCATCCCGCTGAGATGCGCACATCAAAAGGAGCAGAGACAAATGACCTAACAGAAAGCTGGTCAAGGATTGGGATAGGCAAGTCATAGAGAAAGGCATTTTAATGACAGATAAGCACAGTAAAAAGGTTCTACTTCATGACAATCATTCAAAATGTAATTTTAAACAGCAATAAAATATGATTCTATTCTCAATTAATTGGGAAAATTTAATGTTTGTTAGAGCAGCCTTGGCATGAGTGAAGAGAAATCAGAACAGTCACATCTTGCCAGTGGTAATGTAAATAAGTTGCTCCAGGAGTTTCACTTCCAAGTGTCTAATCTGGAGGAATATTTGTTCACACTAACTACAGCCTTGTTTTAGCAGTAAAAGGTAGGGAAAAGCACAACTTTTCTCAATAGCAGGATGTATAAATAAATAATGACTTATTTGTATAATAGAAACACTATGAAATTGACATTAAAGTTGATATTAAAATTGACATTTTAGATTGAATTTATCAACAGGAATACACTTTTAAAAATGTAATGTTAAATAAAAAGGCAAGCAGTAAAATATTTGTACTTTAGACAAGGAACAAAAAGTGCTAGCCATAAAACACTGATAAATTGGATTTAATTAAAATTGAGAAAATGTTCATCAAAAGACACTATTAAAAAGATTTAAAGGAGCCAACAGCTTCGGAGTCTGGTGAGAGCCCTCTTCCTGGTTCACAGACAGCTGTACTCTCGCTGTGTCCTGTAGGGGGAGCTGGGGAGCTCCGTGGGGTTCCCATGGATATGACTAACCTTGCTGCAACAGGGAAGATGGGGTAATGGATGAAATAAAAGGAAGCTCATCATAAATTCAGGACCTGGAGCAAACAATTACCTACCAAGTACACATATCGGTGATGTCACATCAAAAATGCACCATAGGTTTTTTTTTGTTTATATCATGGGCTTCATTGAAGCATAATTTACATACCACAGAATGAACCTATGGCAAGTGTACATTGATGATATTTACTAGGTTTATGCTAATAGGTAAGCAACATTATCACTATTTACTTTTAGAACCATTTCCATCACCCCCGAAATTTCCTTCTTGCCCTTTTGCAGTCAGTCTCTGCTTCCGCTCCCGCTCAGGCAGCCACGCCCCTGAATTCTGCTTCTGTAGATTTGCCTTTTCTGCAACTTTTATGTGAATCATACAGTCTAGTCCTTTTGTGTCTGGTATCTTTCAGTCACCATGATGGTTTTCAGGTCCATCCATGTTGCTGCATACAATATGGGTGTGTGTTCCTATTTATTCCTGAGTAGTATTTCATTGTGGAGATAATCTGTTCACGAGCTGATGGACTTCAGGATTATTGCCAGTTCATCTCTATTATGAACATGCTGTGAACATTTGTGTATACATCTCTGGGTAGGTACGTTTTTATTTCTTGTAGGTAGATATTTAAGAGTATGCTGGATCAGGTTGCAGGTGTGAATTTAATTTAAAAACAAAACAAAATCGGAAACTGATTTTCAAAGTAGCGATATCATTTCACGTTTCAGTTCCACTATGTCCTCATCGGTCTTTTCTTTATAGACATTCTAGTGGTTTCTTCTGTGTATTCTGTCAACTGTATCATTCAGTCTGTCCCTTCTGGACCTTGTCATGCATCCTTGCAGAGCTGTACCTGCACATACAGTTTTTCCTTTGCCTCTGATGACATTCTCAATCCTTAGAACCCCTTATCCTTAAAGACCCTGAGTTGTGATGCTTCCTGACTTCCACTGACACATGCGGGCCTTCCTTACTCCGTGCTCCTGGAGCACCCATCCATCCTTACCCTGACACTCACAGTGCCGCATGGTGCATGGGAATTGGTCTGTCTCCTGCCCCACAATTATGCCTGTCACTTGATAGAAGGTCACTGTGACTCCTCTCTGTATTCACTCTCAGTTAGTGTCTGGGATACAGTAGATATTTACTGTATTCTTAATTAAAGAATAAAGTAATATGTGTTTTAATTACTGGATGAGTGAGGGATCAGGAGATTTTATTGAGATCGAATTGGAAATGCTTTAAAGAAAGGGGAGCTTTGAGGCAGTGCCAGTCACTGGTCCTGCCTCCATCTCTTACCCTAAGGGAAGCTGATTGCAGAGGTGATAGGAGAAAAACCATCTATTAGATGAAAGTAGGCGGCATGCTGGCAAGGAGAATGCATCAGATGGAAAGATTCTGATCACAAGAGCTGAGACACAGGGCTCTTTCACTGAGAACTTTTCACTTGAGAGGAGCAATTCTAATCACAAGGTTCGCTGACCCAGGGGCACACCCAGGGGCTGTTTTTGTGGGTATGTTTCCTCTCAGTGTGAAGCCCCTTGACTCCTAACCTCCTTTAATAAAAGAAACTCTGATACACTCAAGCCATTGAATAATGGCTTTCCTCTTTAAATGAAATTTTTAGTTTAAACCTTAAATATGAATTCATTGAACTTCATTTTAAAATCAAGATGACTCTCTTGGCTTCTTCTCTTCACTTGAGCTTCAGATGCCATTAAGCATATTGTTATATAAGCCTAAATTTTTCTTCCTTTGTAAAGGACCTATTATTAGAGAATGGGATTGCAGCTGCATCACCCCACCAGGCTCTTGCCGCCCCTCCGCTGCCACGTCCCAGGTGATCCATAAAGCACCCAAACAGGAAGTAGTTCCCTGGCCCCTCAGGACCCACAGACCCTCTGAGGACCTTTTTTGTTCAAGCAGCTGATCTCAGACTATGAATTCTGGTTATGTAGTTCTAGGATGTGGCCTGTTTCAACTTTTAAATTCCACACTTACAAAGAAAACCAGGTCTGGGACAACTGTATCCTACTCAGAGGTATGTGAGCATCCATCAAGTGACAGCTACACTTGGTGAACCCTGGAACATTTGCTGAGTGGCCTCAGACCCATTGCTGACACCCAGTTTGAACCTATCTGGTGAACACCATTCACCCCTACCTGGTGACTCACTGAGAACCTACCTCATGCACCTCGAGTACCGCCAGAGTCTCTTTCAGTGATGGAGTTGGCAGATGGAGGCAGATCTAGAGTGCTTTGGGACCTTTGCTGACATGCTCTGAACTCGATGCTGATAAGAGCCAGCCTTGATGTGCTGCTTGGATCATTCATGACAGTGTGGATGGGCTTGGAGAGTATTATGATAAGTAAAATAAGCCAGTCAGAAAAAGACAAGTACCGTATGATTTCACTTATATGTGGAATCTAATGAACAAAATAAGCTAACAAATAAAGTAGAAATAGACCTATAGATACAGACAGCAGACTGACAGCTATCAGGGGGACTAGGTAATAAAGGTGAAGGGATTAAGCAAAGAAAAGCTTATAGACACAGACAAGTGTATGGTGACTACCAGAGGGAAGATGGGGTGAGGGCAGGTAGAAGAGGGAGGTATAAATGGTGATGGAAGGAGACTTGCCTTGGGGTGGTGAACACACAATACAATACACAGATGATGTGTTATAGAATTGTACACCTGAAACCTATGTAATTTTATTAACCAAGGTCACCCCAATAAATTCAGTTAAAAAAAAAGGAAGGACATTGTGACACATGCCTCAACCTGGATGGATCGTGAAGACATTATGCTCAGAGAAATAAGCCACAAAAAGACAAATATTATGTGATTCCACTCTGTCAGCTGACAGTCACAATATAAAGAAGAAAGAAACAGCAAGCTGGTCGTGAAACCCACATTTCATAGGATCGTTAAGAGCTCTGAAGAAAATGCAGAGCCTTCAGGTCTAAACCTCTCTTCTTCACAGACAACTTTCTTCCTTTCCTTTCTAGCCGTCGTGTGAAATGCATCTTTTATGAGAGAAGAGAAAACAGTTAGGGCTCCAATCCCGCCACTAGCTGACAGGGGAGAGCAATGACACCGCCTGGCTCCCTCCTCAGGGACGTGCCCATGAGTGTCGAGGCTGTCCCAGCTGACTCCCTCCCCACCTGCTTTCACATGAATTTTCTCGGACAAGTCGATGCGTTAAGACTCAGATGTAGCACCACGTTTCTGACACAAGCCACGAGCAGCATCGCTGTAGCAAATGCAGACTGACACATCAGTGACAGTGGCAGAAAAATGACCTAGTTACTGACATTTACCATGTGCCTGGTGTAGTAGTAAGGGCTTTCTCTGAACTGACCTAACTTCATTTAAACTTCATGCAAAACAGCCTATGTGCCTGCTATTACCTCATTTTGCGATGAGGAAATTCAGGGTTAAATTTCTTTCTCAAGGTGGTAAAGCTTCATTCAAGGTCAAATGCAAAGGCTGGAGTCTGACCTCCTCTGTTGAAGTGCAGCTCCTGCGGGTTCTCAGGAAGGGCTGGGACCTGAGGTGGACAGAATTAATCAGCCCAAGGGGGTAGCTCAGTTCCTGGGAGAAGACACTGCGAATGGAGCAGGCAGTGACCCTCATTGTAGCCACACTGCCTGGTCCCGCACCACTGTGGCAGCCACCAAGGAATACGGGAATCCACCAGCACCCGGACTTACACATGCCGTCACCAGGGAGTCCGGCCCTACTGCTGACCTGTGTCCCTGACACACAGCGTGAGGCCCTGTCCTCAGCATCTATATCACTGGCTAAGTGAATGGACAGACAGGTGGACAGATAGACAGTAAGTGATTTAAGGTAGAGAAAAGAGCATGCAAACATCTTTTCCCTTTTCTTTAAGTTGGGACTCTTCTCAGGGGACATGATTGCAGTACTTCAAGGTCAGACAGTGACCCCCAATGACGACATTAAGGGTGTCCCAAAACATTAAGGGACGTGAAGCCTGCTTTAATAAGCAGAGAAGAATGGTAGGTAAGTTGCATATCAATATCTTCAAACCCTTCAAGTATTCAAAAAAAACCCTCTTCTCTTCAGTAACCTCATTTCTAATGTTAACTTACTTTGCAAATCTTTAAATAGTTTAAATTTTAATGAAAGTGATAAGTGCACATGTTTAACCTATACAATAGTGTGGAGAGCTCATTAGATAGGGAGAGACAGGAGGGAGGGAGAAAGGGATGGAGGAGAGGAAGGAAGGGGTCCCCTCGCCCACCTCCCCACCTCCAGACCTGCTCCTTGGAGGGAACCACTTCAACTGGCTCTGAAGGCAGATCTCTGGGGGTCACCTCCACACCTAATGCACCTTCTTGATCAGCTTCCGTGCTTTTCCTGTTGATGGGTAAGGACGTGGCTCCCTGACCATCGCCCGGCTCCCAGTCCGTCATGTCAGAGTCTGCAGCGTGTTTGCAGCTGCATGTGCAGCGATCATCGATTCATAACTCACTCTCCTAATGAGAAACGTGCCCCCGATGCCCCGCCATGTGCGTAAGCGGGGCCGCACGCTCAGCCTCCTCTTCCTGTCCTCTCCTTTGCCTTTGATGGACGCTTCCTCTTGTTAAGGTTGAAACACACAGTTCGTTTGTACCCATAATTAAGTGTCTTGTGCTTTGTCTATAGAGTCTAGAAGGTTGAAAACCAATTAACCTGAATTAGTTAGCATAGCTAATCACTGTAACAGAAAAACCCCCAAATGAAGAGCAGCACCAACACAGTTGTGTGTTTCCAGTGTACCTTCTTGTGAAGGTAAAGCAGGTACGTGAGCAGCCACTCGGAACCCCGGGGCGAGGCTTTGCCACCCTGACCTCCATGGCCATCTTCAGCCATCCCAGTTCAGCCTCAGCCTGCAGGACCTGCGTAGGGTCCACACCACCTGGTCACAGAGATGTACCCCCAGGTGGGAAGTGTACTGGCCAGCGGATCCCCTGCCGCTGGTCGCACCAACAACCCTGCTGAGGGGACCGTGTACCTAACCTGCCTCACGGTCGGACGTCTTCCACTCTGTCCTTGCTGAGAGAGCAGAAATACTCGTGCTCGGCACCACGGTGCGGTGCACTGCGGACCCTGCTCAGACCCACGCCATTTCCTCTGCAGTGGCTGTGTTCTCACGCCGCCTCTTGTGGGACCAGTGGTCCCATACTTGGACTATAACTCCTTGGCTCACTTTGGAGCGGCTGGTGGCTTTCCCCTTCATTCTCCACCTTTCGTGGGACCCATTTCCCACCCTCTAAAGTCTGTGGGCACCTTTCCACTAGGACTGGCTTTCCTGGGCCCCCAAGGAGCATGTTGCTGTGTAATTGGCTGCACACCGGCCACTCAGACATCCCTAGACTTCATGGCACTGGACCCCTGGCACCTTGGACCCTGTTGTTTCATCCTTTGTACAAAACAACAGGAAGCTGATGCCATCACTCATGCCTGTCATGTGTGTTCTAGAGGGCAGCAACCAGAGATGAAATCCTAGCGTGTCTACCATATGTCCCTGTTCTGTGAGAACACTTCTGACAGGTGTCCCCACGCTCCAGAGCTACTCAACAAGAGAAGCCTCTTTGAACTGTAGGTGGATACCTGAAGATGACCTGAATATCATTACAGCGCCATGTCAGAGACAGACACAGCTATACCTGTGTCACATTCACATGCAGACCCATCAGGAGAGAACAGCCGTGTTCTGTCCTTCTCACTGCATCTCCCTTCCAGAGCTCTGGTCCTGATCTGACGTCTGTAGGGTCTCAGATATTTTGACAAGTGTTTCCGTATCACCTCTCTGAGCTGGCACCAAAGTTCTACAGGCCTCTGCTGGGGGGAGTTGATCAGCTCATTCGACACACTCTGGAGTCCTCGCCACAGTCCTCGGTGTAGTCCTCGGTGCCGGGGAATTGGGGAATTGGTGGAGCTGTTCTCCGTGGGGACTGCACAGTAAAGCATGTGATAAAAGTGCACAGAACTAGACACTCCCACACACAAGCAGGCACCAAGAGAACCAGGAAACCTGTGCACCATCATGGTTTGTGCCCATGCCCATATCCTGGTGGTGAGATTTGATGTTATTATTGAGGGAAACTGAGTCAGAGTACTGGCCCTCTCTGCATCATTTCTGACAAACAATGTGAATCCACAATTACATAAAAAAACGGGTTAAAAAACAACAGGGAAACCCAGATTTCCTTGCCTTGCCCCAGAGATCTGGTCCAGTAAGTCCATCTGGGGCCTAGGATGGGTATAAGGAAAAGCCCAGGGGACCTGGAAGTTAGTGGGACCGAGGGCCACCACCCAGGGCACCCACCACTGCAGGTTCTGTCTCCTTTTCCCATCACAGGAGGTTCCTACACCTTTAATGAAGCTGCTGTGTCTCAGCCACTTCTAACATAATCACTCAGGCAGAAGGCAACTTCACTTTCCCACCTGGTTTCTTCAAGGAGCTTCCAAATGCTTTAACCATCTCACAAATCACAATGCAGATGGCACAGTCCCCCTCCCCCAGGGACCCATGCACTTCATTAAGCCACATCTGATAAGTGACAAGGCAGGCGGAGGGTGTCGTTCCCAGCATGCTGGGCCAGGGTCCTGTCAACAGAGCAGATTCACTCCTTGGCACCTGGCATCTCGGCTGGGTCCTGGAGGCTGTCACAGGTGCAGGGCCTGTGAGCCACGCCCCTCCAGAACACACGAAGATCAGAGGAAGGTGGCATCGTCGGCAGGAGCATGTGCCCTTTAATTATCTGCAGATTGCAACTGCAGAACCGACACTTACCTCTGTCAAAGGCAAGGGATGACTAATAATTTCCCTCTGTGTACTCAGCAGAATGGTGCTCTAATGGCAATAGTAACACCTTGTCTGTATCACGCGAGATTCTTCAGGACAAGCCAAAGATAATCAGGCAGATGCTTGTGCAAACAAGAGACTTAGTTGCTATCTCGATGACTGTTTTCAAAGGGTGCTAACTGATCAATTAGTACCAATCTTGAGCAAAGCAATATTGTCAGGAAAGAGCAATTATTAAGAAGTTCAGGCTATGCAAAACCTATTCTGCCTCTCAGGGTTTAGGTGTCTGACATCCTGGCAGGTCCATGGTGGAGAAGCTGGCCCCGTGTGGTCACTCGATAAACATTTATGGGATGTAGAAGAAACAAGGCTAATAATTGTAGTGCACCTACCACCCTAGCCACCACGCACTGGGGAATATCCATTTGATATTTGTCTATGCTTTACCTTTCTTCACTGGCTGAACTTCCATCCTGAATTATTAAGTAATATTTTATGTGCTTATATGAATAGTAATTTCCTCCAATACCTTTTATAGTTATTTTCCTGTCTGATGTGACAACCATTCCGTGAGGTAGGTAGCAATTATGGCTCCCATTCTACAGTTTAAGAAACTGAGGTTCAGTGCTGACCGGGTGGTTCAACTGATTGGAGTGTGTTCATGTATTCCAAAAGGTTGAGAGTTCAATCCCCAGTCAGGGCACGTGCCTAGGTTGGGAGTTCGATCCTTGGTCGGCGTGTGTACAGCAGGCAATCGGTGGATGTTTCTCTCTCACATCTCTCTCTCTCTCTCAAATCAATAAACATCCTTGGGTGAGGATTTAAAAAAAAGAAATGAGATTCAGACTTTTTATGCACCCAACACACTATGACAGCCAAAATGTGGTTGAACTGGGATTTCAAACAAAAGGTTTTTGTTTCCAAAGATTAGACTATTTTTACTGCTTAACATTATTTCAGCTTAAGAAGTTGGGACAGCGATGGCAGGCAGGTGTTTTTTCCTTTGATGGCCATTTTCCAAGTGCTTCATAGAAAATAGAGCTGCACCATAAAGCACACTTAATACCCTCAAGGTGGCTATCAGCCCCCATATTTATTCGTTAGTTCATGCCACAGAAGGAGAGGCTCACTAAAATTCAGTCTCTATCCCCAGGAAGTCATGAAGAACTTGTTACTTATTCAACACCTAAGCAGCTTCAGAGAACTGCACTATTCTTGAGAGACGGAGCGCCAGCTTTGATCACCGCACCGCCTGGCAGGACAAGCGCTGGAATGTGCTGGGGAGTGGTCACTGGCACTTGCTACAGACCCGGTGCTGTCTCTTTCCTCCAGGGATCTTCATGGCCCAAAAGGACAGGGTTTCTCTAAGATGCCTCCTCGTTCTTGGGGAGATACCATTCAAGAAAATATGCTCTTGAAAATAATGCATCACACATAAAGAACGCATGTTGAAAATAAGCCATTGGGCAGTTGACAAATCACACAAGCCACAGAAGAGGAGAGAATTGGTTCACTCAGACCAGTCTCCTCATTGCCTTATTGGAATTGGGTTGCCCCAAAACATTTGGGCTCCTCTAAGTCTAATGTTCCCACATGTGGTCTCCTCATTTCTTTCAGAATCATTGTTAAGTTAGCCCTTTATTAATTGCCTACTATGAGCCATGCACTTGTTGACTTTGAATGGATTATCTTGTTGATTCTACACCGAAGGACCTATTTTTACTAGTTTTGTACATGAGGGCAGTAGAGAGGCCGCCCAGTTCCACAGGCTTCAGAGTCTGGTTTCCAGCATTGAGGCTGGATTGGTGATCCTCTAACATAAATACGGGGCCCCAGATGCCCAATAGCCCCATGAGGCACCAGTCAGTAGAAAACCTTCTCCCTCCCCCAGCAATCGATTTTTAACAAGACTCTGGAAATTTTTCAAAATTTACCTTCTTCATAGTTGAATAAGTGTTCAACAAACCCTCTCCCAAAACTCTGATGAGAGAAATAAAAACATTTAGGTCTAAATGGACAATTAAAGCAAATTTGTCAACCCCCTCCTCCCATTTGTTACATAGAGGGAAACTGAGGCCCAGAGAAGAGAACTCCTAACTTTAACTGCAGGATCCATTATCTTCACTGCTGCAGAAGCTACTTTTAGGGTTAGCTTTTCTGGAACAAGTGGGATAAAAAAAAGTATGGAAAGAAGGAAAGGAGGGAGGGGTGGGAAGTGAGGAGGAAGAGAAGCAGGGAGATCAGGTACCTCTAAGAAAAGATTTCCAAGGGTAAGAAGTTTCTCAGAAGGCTTCCAGCAAAGGGGCTCCCAGAAGAGAAGTGGGCCTGTAAAGCTGTTGTCCTCTGGTCTTGCTCTCTCTGAGTGCATCTCCTGCATGAGCCCACCCACCCTCTACTCCCCCGGCAGACCCTACAGCAGACCTGGCTTCCTGGCCTTTGCACATGCTGATCCCTTGCCATGTTTAGCTGGATTAGGACCTTCAGTTCTCAGTTCGGCTTACTCTGCCTCCCCTTGTGCCCACAAGACACTGAGCTTTCAGCCCTTGGCACTTTTCATACCGAAGCATAATGGTTTGTTTGCTTGTATGCCTCACTACGGTGATCCTCTGGTGCACAGGGGCTGTGTCTTACCTCCTCGATTTCCCCAGTGCAGGCTGTTTAATAAAAGTTCACTTACTTCAGTGAGTGAGTGAGGCCATGTCAAGCATGAAAGAATATTTATTTCTGCAATGTTCTTCCTAAAGCCTTGTATATATCTTCATAAACCCTTCATACACAAGGCAGTGTCCATTATGAAGTCTTGTCCCCAGAATGTGTCTCTAACCAGATTATTCTATTAAATAAAACAGTAATTATAAGTGATGAATAAGTAGTATTTATATAGTACACCTATAGTTATTGGAAAGTAACTGTGGTAATTATAACCTCTTAGAAGATTCTACAAGGTCATCTGGGACTCTTCACCATGATCTTTTCCTCTAACTCTCCCCAAGTGCCTTTTCCTCCCTTCTCCTCTCTCTCCTCAGTTTCTCTCTGTCCCATCCCTCCCCATACTCTCCATGCACAATGAAGTCTGCAGCAGAAGCCAGAGCAGAAGCCAGAGCCTGGGGAGGGCGCTGGCCCTGGAGTAGTTCTGGTTCCATTGGGGTTTCCATACCCTGGAGTGAATCCTCAAAGACATACACCTGGTTCTTTCAAGGAGGATTTGGAGATCTAATCTGTGATCTCACCTTCAATGCCTTGGAGAAGATGGACCAAGCAGGAAGAAGCTCTCCAGAGCCCAGAGGGGTAAGCAGCTTCTGTTTGGGCTACACCCACCTGCTCCAGTATTGTTGAGAAACCTTTACATGGTGGGATACTTGTAAAGGCATATCATGGACTCTGTACCCAACATAACAATCATTATTATTTTTGCAGCATGGTATAAAGCCCTTTCCAAGTAATTCTGAGGACTCAGCATAGCATCTGCCTCATAATAAATCCTTAAAACAGGTTGAATGACTGAATGAATGAATGAGAGCATGAAGAGTTAACAACTAGTGTGAGCCATGGGTAATGAATATGATTTAAACCCTTATCCTGACATCCAAAGCCCTATGACTAACAATGTTCCAGGGCTCATAAAGCTCGCCTGAGGATTTTTTTTAAGTTTATGATAAAAAGATTATGTCTAATAATCCTGCTTGTACTTAAAACAAACATCAAAAGTCACCAGAAGAGAGAGCTAAAGAGTAGTTTACATTCTTTTGTTCTAACATATGTGTTTTCTGATGCAGAATGTCCCAGATTTTAGCATTAACCTGATGGGACATGCGGTGGCTGGGTTTGATGAGTTTGCTGGAGCTTCTGGGTGTGGCCCACCGGCCTGTGCTCTCCACTGGCTGCCTCACTGCAGTGAGCTCAGGGATTTATTTCAGAGAAGACAAGATATCCACACAGCAGAGCACTGGGTCCGATTCACAATGGCTGTGAGAACCTCCCTCAGGCTCTCCGCATGTCCATGTCAGAGGAGGACACCCCCAAAAGGTTTCTGGACAAGAGAAGGGAGGACTGTCTTGCTCAGACACTTCAAGGTTCTGGAGAATCATGGACGCACTCTGGAGCTGGCCTTGTGGGCCCTGCTTTCTTGCCGATTTGAATGGCAGGGTACCAATTACAGGCTCCACGCAGGCCTCCTTAGACCACACTGTGCCTCTGTAGGCACTTACATTTCATTTGATGACAGTGACATTGATGAATAATGCTTTCTGCCCCTGCAAACAATTACAGATTCTATAGCTGATATACTAGAGAAATTTTGCTGCAAAATTTAACACTTTACAGGAGGAAAGAACAGACGGCCTTGGCTCCAGCCTTTGCATTGGTGATCTTGTCCCTGATTTCCCCTTCTCTTTACTTGTTTTTTTAAGCTATTGACATTCAGAAGGCTTTTGGGGATTTTGCTAGAAAACTTCATCAGTCCTCTCTCAATATGGGATACAGAGATTGGAAACAATACCCAGGGTTCACTGAATGATTACTGTTGCCAAGCACCTCACACGTAACTCACTGAGCCTCACGGCAGCATAGAAAATGCTATAAATACAAGCACCTTGTATAAATACAAGCACCTTGTCCAAAACTGCGCAGCTGGTGATTGATGGGGGCTGCTTAGAATCCAAGAAAGTCATAACCACTGCATCACAGCTGAGCAGGTGGGAAGTGGTCTGAGGCAGCGAGAGGAGCAGAGAGTCTGGAGCCAGGACTTCTGGGATCCAATCTCAACTCCGCCACCAAGGGAGACCACTGTGCTAGTTTGCTCAGGCTGCCATAACAACATACTGCAGACCAGACAGCTTGAACAAAAGAAATTTATTTCTGCACAGTTCTAGAGGTTGGAAGTCCAAGGCCAAGGTGTCAGCAGGGCTGTTTTCTTCTTTGATCTGTCTCTGTGGCTTATAGATGGCCGTCTCCCCCTTTGTCTTCACACGCTCTTCTCTCTCTGTGTGTTCACCCCCGTGTCTCTCCTTCTTTCTATAAGGACACCAGTCGTATTGGATTGGGTCCCACCCTAATGAGCTCCTTTAATCTAATTACCTTTTTAAAGGCCCAATCTCTAAGTAGAGACCCTTCTGAAATATTAGGGGTTAAGACTTCAGCACATGAATTTTGGGGGGATGTAATTCTGCCAATACATGATCGAATATCAAGATATAGGCAGGGCTGTGTTCCCTTCTGGGAGTTCTAGGGTAGGGTCTGTTTCCTTGCCTTTGTCAGCATCCTTGCCTAGTGGTCCCTTCTTTCATCTGCAAAGGACATCTGGTTAACCATTGTTTCTATCATCACATCTCCTATCCCACCCTGAGCCTGCTGCCTCTCTCTTGTAAGGACTCTGAAGACTTTATCAGCCCCATCCAAATCATACAGGATAATCTCCCCATATCCAGATTCTTAAGGTAGTTACAGCTGCAAAGTCCCTTTTACCATATATGGTGACATATTCATAAATTTTGGGAATTTGGTGGGGACACAAAACTCAGCTCATAATACACATTTTATGCTTCTAGGCCTTTGTTGTAAGTTTGTAAAATGTGAAATAACAGGCTGCCCTGAAAATCAGGCAGGGCTTTGATAAGGATCAAATAGCCTATGCAGGATAAAATAGGTAAGGACGCAAGGCCATCGTAGATGTAAGGCAATTGGCAGCGCTTATGGCATTCACTTTTGTGCCCCTGTGTTGTCCTGTGTTCAGGAGAATGAGACCCGTCCATTGTATAAACACAACGAGCGTTTAGTGAATTGAATCCATCTGCTAACATCTTTTAATATATTTATTGTCTGAATCCTAAAAACAATGTAGATTTCCATGAAAGCTTGTCAGTTTGGCTCATGTGTACTATGCCAGTGGGCAGATTTGTCTTTGTTCATTTTTAAAGAGGAGACACTCTTGTCTGCGCAGCTCAGATCTCCCTCCGGCCAGCGCACTATGTCCAGCCTCCTGCCTGGGGCTGTGTGGGCTGTCTCACACACTGGGCTCAGCCTGGGCCCTGTCCTCCAGCTGCCATCTCAGAGAATTGTCTAGGATCCCTTCAACAGGGCAGAGGTGGACTTTTTATCTCGTGGCTCAGGGCTCCAAAGGGGAGTGCCTGACTCACGGGAAGTACCTATTTCCCCAAATTCAATGGCTTGCCACACTACACTGTCCTGCTTATACTCTGCAAGCTTACGGAGTGCTTTTCTCTACAACAATTGCTCACTGTTCCACTGAGGTGCTTTTCCAGGGATGATCCTTGAGTTTCTCACCATGTCCAGATCCAGGAAGACCAGAGCAGGAGATGGATACGCTAAAGCAAAGTATGTGAGCCAGAAAAGGGCTGCCTCTAGGAAGGAAGAGGCAACAATCAACAGAAAGGTGATGCTTCAGAAATGCTGCAGGTGGGGAGAGCCAGAGTCACAGCCAAGTTGCCAATAGAATGTTGTTGTCAGGACAGGAAGCTGGGGCACTGAGCTCGGCTGGGGATTTGTTCAACTTGACATCTTTGTTCAACATTAGGACGAAAGGTGTCATCTCTGCACTGTGGGAGAAAGTTGGAGGCTAGAAAGGAAGTCGTCACAAGGGTATAGAACTGTGGGTAAAAGTGAGAAAGAATTGACCAAAAAAGGGGGTGCGTGGGATCTTTTACGTAGCAGAGGAGAAGGACAGGGGGACAGATAGCACTGAATCAGTCAAGGACATCACCATCCACACATCTGCCTAGAATCTGAGCTTCACAGGAAAAGCTGAGGGTAGAGGAAGTGGAGTTTAACGGTAATGAATCATAATAAGGACCCCCTGGGTCCCCGCTTTCAGCAGACCTTCTGTTCTGAATGGGAGCCACAATGTGGTGCAATGATTGAGGCTGCCAAATCAAAACTGGGGTTCAGTCCTGGCTGCACCTCATTCATGGTGAGATCACAGGCAAGACCCTGAAGCCCGCTTTAGTTTCTTGAGTGTGACATGGGGATAGTTCGTACCTGGAAGGATTCTTGTGAGCATTAATGATGTCAGTATAAGTCCTGAGATCTATGCCTGGGTGTTAGGAAAGTATCTACAAATATAACTATCGGTAGATTCACACACCCAGATGGAAGGAAATGTTTGAGAAGTTGTGCTGCCTAATGGGCAGTGTGGGTGACCACGGACTGGGCGGTTGACCACTGGACGGATGGCTCCATCAGAAGGTTTGAACATCAGGGACTCCAGGAAGTATGACTTGTAGGCTGGGTGCCCCTGCGACATGGGGAGAGATCCGCATGGTGCAAATATGCAAATATTCCCGAGGGCACAGGCTTGAGAAGGGGCAGCCCTCAGTCTGGAAGACCCCGCCAAGTAGAAGCAGATGTATAGCATGAATCAAAACCTGGAGTCAGAGGTGGAAACGAATTAGTCACCCAGGACGACAGACACACTGCTAGTAGTAGCAGCCCTGATTAATGATACTCTAAGACAAGGAGTCGAGAAAGAGGATTGTAAAGATAAGCCCGTGTTCGCTATCTTCCTCGGCTTCCTGCTGCCCTGGAGGGCTGGGTAACCTCTGCGTGTCCACCTATGGAAACTCTGAGAACATGCTGCAAAATTTGAGAATGTTTGTGTTGGAGGAGCATGTGGAAATGCAGGGCCTAATGAAGGTGGAATTGATGTGAAATGTCAGTAAGTCTGTGTACTTGACTTTCAACACACACACGTACACATGTATACCTATTACCTTCTCTCTGTCTTTCTTTCTAATTCATGCAGATGGCTCCACATTCCCTGCGGGTTACTAAGGCATTTGGGCTCCCCACACTGCAGCCCCACCCCCTTCACTTCCCCTCTTTGTGATCCTCTCAATTCTAAGTGCAGCTGATGAGGCTGCTTCTCATTTCTTGAGCATTCCGTGAATGCTTGTAACTGGTTACCTGTAATAACTGGCTCATTTAGTAAATCTTAGGCAAGTCCATCTCTCAGTCTCAGTCTCCTTTTTTGATGAGACAGGTGTGGCAACTCATATTGCCTGGCTGTGTAAGAAAGGCACTGTGAATATCACTTTCATATACTGCCAAGCAGGAGCTATGTTCTTAATAAATAGGAGCAGTCCTTTTATTAGTGCTGTGACTGTTATTGTTTCTTCTTTCATTCACAAAACCATTATTTATAAGAGCTGTTGCTTAATATGAAGAATGGGAAAATATGGAAGAGGAAATTGAAATGCCCCTTAATTCCATCTTTCTGAAACATTCTACTTGTTTCCTCAATCACGTATATAAAAATCCATACACAAATCTATGAGTTCACGCTGTATATAACTGTTTCTTGCTTTTTACACATGACATTATATCACAAATCTTCCCCCACGCCACTAAACATTTCTTAAAAACTGGATTTTTAGTTATATATTTTTCTACTTCACAGATTTATTTACTTGATCGATTCTTGACTCTGTGGTGTCTTTTGAAAATCTTCTATGATAAGGAAAGCTGTGATGTTTGCAAAGGTAGAGAAAAGTCTTCTGAGCTTTAATTGTTCCCTGAGAATGATTTACAGAAATGACTTAGTGGGTTAACATGTAAGAACATTGGGAGGCTTTGTATACATGTTGGAAAACTTGCTTCCAGAGAAGGGAGACTGATGTTGTCACACCCACACCCCAGCCCCCTGTCAGCAGGTAGCGTTCCTTCTTGCCACCTCTCCTCCAGCCGGGCAATGTCCAGTTTCACTGGGAGATAGGAACCAACAATCTGTGGTTGCCAGGGAGCAGAGACCGGACTGTCTGGAGGCTTGGATGTGTCACCGACTCAAACGTCCTTGAGGTCTCCCCACATACCGGCCAGTGGACCTTTGTCTCCTGGGATGTGATGGCACAGTGTGGGCTCTCAGCCAGGCCTCCTGGATCAAAATCCACCTCATCCCTGCACATCCACCTCCTCCTCTGTGGACTGGGCCGTGATGGTGCCTGTCGTGGAGGTTTGAGGTGAGGATCCAGAGAACTGGTGTTAATTTGGAATGACGCTCGCAGCTGCAGCCTCCTGGGTTCAGCTCTTTTGTTGCCCTGTTGACACTCCTGGGAGCTGAAACAAAGACCCGCTGTATCGTGGCACACCCCTGTCACCAGAGCTGTGGCAGATGGAAAAGTGTCACAAGCAAAGCAAATGCTGCAACCGCTGGATAAAAACTCTGTGCACAATAGGGTGTGTGGTCCCAGGAGGGGGGATGCCACCGAAGGTGAGTGACAGGCCCTGTTTGGATGCTCTTTGTCCTCTGAAGCAATGCTCAGGGTCTAAAATGAACCCCCTTCTCCACTTTCCCACACTGCAGTGTTTGAGTGCTGCCTGCATTAAGGAACAGTTTTTCACCTGCTGTCATCGCCATGGTTACACCTCCATGAGCAAAAAAACATGTGGCTGCTGCTTCTGTCAAATCAGACCCACTTTCCTGGGATTCTGGCCCATTGCTGCAAAGTGGCTGGGCTGCTCTCCAGGGGAGCTGGCCGAGACAGCCCAGAAAGGACCAGAGACTTCTGGCTGAGGGCCATGCCCAGACCCGGGGTGCAGTCCAGCTTCCTGGCACAGAGCCCCACTTTGACTTGGAGTGAGCCTCCAGAAACAATGGTGGGTGGCATGGATCAACAGAGTCATGTAGCAGGACAGGATATCGTCTGCCAGCCAGGCCCGGAACACCAGGCCTGGATGTGGGTGTGGCACTGCCCTGAGTCTGGCAAGCAGACAGTCACATGGGAGTGATGTGAGCTCCGGCCATCAGGGTCCGTGTGTTGTGGCTGCTGTGACAAACAAATTCACATGGACTGCAGAAGTCCTGTGGAGAAAAAGGGACAGCATAGCTGTTCTCTATGTGAGAGAGAGGGCGGGAGAGAGAGCCCTGCCCCCTGCCCCCATAGGCTTTTATTGACACTCTAGGTACATTATATCAAGGATGGTCTTCATTTACTATGCACAGGTTCACTTTAGGTGGTTACCTTTTACAGATAACAAAGGAAAGAATGTTGCTAAATACTTCAAAGAGAAGGATATTTGCAAATGCAAAGGGGAAAGGTGGTTGAATTGGCTACACTCCATCCTTGGGAGGTTTAGCATAGCTCACAGGAAACCTTTGTTGCCTCAACTCAGGGTGAGGGAGTTTTAGCAAAAGCAAACCTCAAAGCAGCCTAGGTACAATGCAGGCCTGATTCCCCATGGGAGAACCGATTTGTGGGTTTGGCTGCTGTGTGCCGACATGTACCTGTCTGCTTTCAGACAGAGCTGAGCTACATTTGCCCAGTGGATGGGTTCCCTGTGTAGGAGAAACACAAAAGGGACGGCTTTGGGGCTCAGAAAGAACCTTAGTCTCAGAGCCACGAAGATTCTGAGGTAAGAACCAAGCAGACAGAGACCAAAATATCACCTTGATTACTGATGACGTGGTTTGGAGAGTTAGACATGCTAAAGAGTGGGCTCACCAATACCTCACCCCCATTTGGCTCAGCACTGGGGCAGCCCGGACCACCCAGCCCCTCCACCCAGGCCAGCTGAGATCCCTCCCATCATGCCTTTCCCCGGGGCCGTGCTGCCTACAGGCAGAGGAGCCTGGCGAGGAAGGACTCACTCCAGGGGCCCTTGGCCTTTCTTTCCTCCATGAAGAGAACTTGCTTTTCCAACACACTGAGGGAAGGGGGCAGCTGCGCTTCCTCGCTGGCGGTTGGCAGGCTGCTCCTGTGAAGGGTCAGAGAGTAAACACCTTATATGATCTGTCACAAATCCATCTATTTTTCCCTGGTAATCCTTTAAAAACGTAAAACCCGTTTGTTCTTAGTTCATGGGACACACGAAAACAGGCCTTGGGTCAAGCCCCGCTCTGGCCTCTTGCTACTTAAAGTGTGGTCCCTGAGCCAGCAGCGTCCACGTCCTGTGACGGGTTGTTAGACATCCAACATGGCAGGCCCTGCTCCAGACCCAGGGAAGTGGAGTCTCCATTTCTTAACAAGATCCCAAATGAGGTCTGTGAAGCACTGCCCTGGAAACCCCGTGTGAGGAGCTAAGAACGAGTGCTTCTCTCCAAGGGCAGAAAGCACGGAGGCCTGCGGTGTGAGTGACATTGCCCATCGGCCAGTTCTACCTGGGGTTGTGACAGCGTGTGCTACAGTATGCTTTGTCTTAGTGTGTGTGTGTGTGTGTGTGTGTGGCAAGATGGGACCTCCCGGAGGACATGAACCAGAGCTCAACACCTTTGAGTCCTTAGTTCCTTGTACCTGTGCCTGTGAACGGGACAGAGTGGCTTCATTTGCCTTTCTGGGCAAGGACTGCCTCCCACCACATGCTGGGAATCTGTGGAAGCCTTAGTTTCCTCCTTTGCACAGTGGGGTCTACGTCTCTTCTTTCCAGAGCTGTTGAGAGAACTTAGCTGTGTACAGAGGGCCTGGTGAATCACCAGTTGTTCAAAGGCAGCAGCCAGTGCAAGAGTAGAGGGTCTTGTGTGCAGGGCAAGTCCTGAGAAAGTGTGTGGCATCACACTGGGAAGGGGACTGCAGGAGAAGGGACTGGAGAGCAGCGGGGCCTCTCAGAGGCCCAACAAGCACACCCTGGCCCTTCCAAGCCTCTGGCACCAGAGGCCAGCACCCCACCCCCTTGGCCCAGGGCAGCTGATGTCAGAAAGCGACATGCTCCAGCCCTTCCCCACAGAATAGGAGTTTCAGGGACACAGCTATCCATGCGCCAGCGTGGCTTGTCACTCCATTGATAATTACTCACAGGGCAGAGTAGCTGAGCTGTAAAAACACCAAGAATATGGGGTGCTCAACACTTGTGCCTGCTATTGGTAATTTGTTGGGAATGAGCGCCATCTCCTGGCCACAGTTATAAACATGTTAAAGATGATCTCAAGTTCATCATATCCCATACTTTTGAGCCAGTGTTCATGAAATGTTTTCTCCAGCACTCGTATGAGGGAAAAGGAGAGACAGACAGAGATAGAAGGATAGAGTTAGAGAGAGAGAATCTACCCCAGTTTTATTTAAAGTTATATACATTATGGCTTTAGTAGGATATTACACACATCACATAAAATATAGTCATTCATTCAATCAATCCTTCAAATGTATTTTGAGCATATTGAGTATATTCCTGTTACATGTCAGACACTGCTCCTGGCATTTTGGATATTCCCATGAATAAAAAAATACCTACCCTCATGTAATCAGATAATAATCAAGAAAATCAGACAGTATGTTAGAGGTCAGTAAGCACTGTGGGGGGGGGACTTGAACAAAACATGTATGGGAGGGTTGAGGGTGATGGGTGATGGGTGCAGGTGAAGACTTGAAGAAGGTGGGGGGGGGTTGGGCATGGTGATGTCTGGGTTTCAGGCACTTGGGTCAGAGAGAACGGCCAGTGCAAAGGCCCTGAGGCAGAACCACTCCTGGCATATTTGTGGGGCAGAGGAGGCCTCTGGGGCTGGAGCAGAGTTGGCCCCAGCGAATGGAAGGAGGGGAAATCAGAGAGAAAACTCAAGGCAGATAGCACTGGGCCTTAAGGACTTTGAGTTTAAATCAGGGAAATGGGAATTCACTGGAAGTTTCTGAGAGAAAGGTAACTTGATCAGAGGAGACTGGAGCTGGGGATGGGAGCAGGGAACAGGGGGGCAAGGACAGAAAGAAGCAGAGCTTAATTAAGGGCTGTTGCATCTCCCCAGGTGAGAAAGCAGAGCGTCTCAGAGAAGGGGATCATTGTGGAGATGCTACACCAAATTTTCAAAATCATAGATGAGATAAAAACATGCAATGAGATGCTCCAATATTTTCGTTCCACATGCCAGCAGACCGTGAAAGCGTGCCGCATTAAAGATCACATTTGTAAGCAAGGTAAGTTCTGGAGATCAGAGGCTTTTACAAATAGGTTCCAAGTGTTATGCAACAAACGGTTTCAGGGGAAAAGCATATTTTTCAAGCTGATGGCTTGTTTCATGAGGATGTTGGCAAACAAACCTGCGCAACGAAAATGGCACCTGAGGTGATAAGGGTAGTGTGACCTAAGGCTCACAGGAGCCTAGCCTTACATTTCCTCTGTGGAGCAGTAATGTAGCATTCACTCATTCAGTGTTGGCCATGACTGTGGACCAGAGCTACGCTGTGACTAATAGAATTCACTGTACATTTTCTGAACACAAACATGGATATGTTTATCCATTTTTGGGTGCTATTGTACACTGATTGGGGGATGGCTCCAATTTTCTGCTTCATTTGTATCAGGACTTTGCAGGTCCTATGAGCAGAAAAATCTGTTCCCCACCCCTCGCATCTGCTCTCATCTTCATCTCGCTCTGGTGAGTAGAATGTTGGAAAAGGGATGCTCTGTGCCTTGCCCCATTTTGAGCCTGGACCTCAAGGGACCTTACAGCTTGACCCCTCCCTCCCTCCATCTCTCCCTCCCTCCCTCCCCTCTGATTTCATCATCAGAACATCTTGGTGGAACAGAGGCAATTGTTTGAGCCAACATCATCCTAGACTGGCCTGCCACCCCCTGGACATGTGACTGAGCCTCAGTTCAAGCCAGAAGAACTGCCGGAACAAGTCCACCAAGATCACAGAACTAAACCACGTCACCTACCTGCAGATTCTCGAGCAATAACAAGCGGGTGTTATTTTAAGACATTGACTTTTGAGGTGGGTTGTTACACAGAATTATTGTGGCAACAGACGACTGATATGGATGCTGAGAAGCTCTACTGGACTTCCTTGGTATTTTATTTCAGATACAACTTAAGATAACTACTTAGAGAGACGAGAGGAGACTTGGGGCAAGAATCAGCTTCAGGTCCCAACTATTATTTTTTATTTTTTAACTTCATTTTTATTGTTGACACGATTACAGATGTCCCCATTTCCCTCCCTCTGTCCACCTCCACCCAACCCCTACAGCTTCCTTCCCCATGGCCATCACCACACTGTTGTCTAGTTATTTTATGTGAACCAAGTTTTTGTACATGTCAGTTCTGGCCAGATTCGGGGGCCATGCTAAGGCCCAGATAACATACCAGAGGTGATCTCATCCTAATTAACACACAATTAGTTTATGTGCTTTGAGTAGTCAAATACCCGTGTACACAGCCCCATAGCAAGCTTATTTTTTAGGCCGTGGTAGTGAACATTCGTTCCACAATCCATATGTGTGCAACCTCGGGCACTTCCATCAGTAACAGCAGTAAACTAAGGAGTTCTATGTGCCAATGTGCCAATTTTAATGTTGAGTATTCTTCATGCTTGTTTCCTTTCTGCCAGAAATCCTGCAAATGCCCCAGTTTCATGATGTAATTTTAGTGAAATTAGACTTGAACATCTCAAAAATGTGTAATTAATTATAGTCGGCTTCAATGAAGATCACTAATTGATTGAAGCTACCGACAGGACATCCAACAATATCACTTACACTTCACAGATGGCCTCTTGGGGCCTAAGTGTGATCACTAATTAGATTTGCACATGTTTTACAACTTAAATTCTCTGTTTGGCTGGGGCCAGGTAGTTTACATTAGGCCACCAATGAATGCTTAATGTCCAAGGGCAAGTCAATATTCATTGGAAGACTCAAAGTGTTATAAAGATAATGATAATAAGAGCTATAATAGATGAAGTGCATTTTTAAACCTTGATAACATGGCAAAATAAGGCTGTGTGACCTTTAAATATCATCTTCGAGCACTTTATAATAAGCCTGCCTGACAGTCACCTTCCTTTCTCAGGGGCTGTAACTTCCTTTGACTCATTCACTGTTCACAAGTGACGAGGGCTGAGCCACCTGATGAAGTCAGAGGTTAACTCGTAGGACATGGGTCAGGTCGGGCTTTGATCTGTATCGAGTTCTGATGCCACAGACATTTGGAAGAGAAGGTCAGGCACCAGGGGTTGGACTGGGGGTAGAGGAGTTTATGAAAAACATGGGCTTTTGAAACATGCATAAAATAATGTGCAAAATCAGACCGGGGAAGAAATGAGCTTCCAAAGAGGTGGCCTCACCTGAGAGGTGATATGAGGGCAGCACAAATCTTGAGGGGATGAGGTATGTGCACCACACCTCCGTACTTCTTAGTCCTCGTGGATTCCAGCTCATACCAGGATCTCATATCAGTGTTGAAGGAATGCACTGAGCAGGGAGCACAGAGAGGGAAAGATGCCCAGGTGGGAGGAGGAGCCTAAGCAAAGGGATCAGACTGAAGGAGGGGCCATGTGACAGAAGATCCCAACACTATGTCAGCACCTTATGTTCTCAGTTGAGAAAATGGGGAGACTCTTCCATATCATTTCATGTGTACCTGAGGATGTATTAGGTTTATCAAAGAAGCCACAGAGTGGAAATAATTGACCAAACTGAGAAACTGAAAAAGTGTATTAGCTACATATCACTGCATAACAAATTCCCCCCTGAATTTAGAGACTTAAAACAACACATGTCTATTCTCTCACCGATGCTGTGGGTCAGGAGTCCAGGCACGGCTGAGCCGAACCCTCTGCTGCAAGGTCTTCCCCAAGGCTGCAGGCAGGTGTCAGATGTTACTTCAAGTTCAACCATGGAAGATCCATGTCCAAGTTCATCCAGGTGGTGGTCGGCAGGATGAAGTCCCTCATGGGTTCTGGGCTTAGCTCCTTGGCAGGAAGCACATTCCAATACGGAAACCTGCTTCATCCAAGCACGCCCTCTGTGGCGGCAGGAGAGAGCGCCAGCAGGAGAAAGACTCCTTGCAGGGCAAGGTCTTGACCGCTTGCCACACGGTCACAGACACGACACCCGTCACTTCTGCTTTATGGGGCTCCTCAGGGGCCAGTCCCCAGGTCCAGCCTACACTCAAGGTGAGGGGAATGCACGAAGGCAGGCACCCGGAGAGCGGGGCATGGGAGGTCATCTTCAAAGTCTGCCTACCACAGAAAAAAAGACGGACCTCCTTAGCACCTCTGTGCAGGTCGACCTACGCTTAGAAGCCTTGATGGAGTGAAGGAGGGGAGAAGGGCCATGGTAGGCAAGTAGGCTTGTGTATGCGCGTGTGTGTGTGTGTGCACGCACGTGCGCGCGCGCGCGCGTGTGTGTGTGTGTGTGTGTGTGCTATCTCTTCCATCTCCTCCAGCTCTCACAGGCACTGTTTCCGGCCTTGCTGGGGTTGGAGGCGGTGGTGCAACATGACCTGTCTTTGAGGCCTCTGAGCTTGGCAAATGGCCCTCTCTCTTCAGTGGGTGCTTTTGGGAGTTTTTTAGGTACTCCTCACTAAGGACCTCCACCTGCCATTCTCTTCGGATAGGAACTGCCTCTCTTCCCTGGATGGTGTGTGGTCCACCCCTCTGCTGGGTCACATTGCCCTCCACGTCCACATCTGTCCATTCTCTCTGGACATCATTCTTCCAAAGGACCCCAACTTCTCTACACCATGGGTCCACTTGTCTCTGGGGAATTCATCCATCTGAGCCCAGCAGCAGCGGGAGAGCAGCTGGCTCCCAAGACAGCCTGGCTTTCCGGGTGCTACTGACTCAGGCTCAGGCTGTAACCTTTGCCTTTCAATCCTCAGGCTTATTTCATTCTCCTGTCCCTCCAACTTCGGGGAACACAAGTGAAACCCCCCAGGCAGACCTTGAAGTTAAAGCCTCTCTCCCTTAAGAGGTGAGAAACTGACTCTCTTTCCTCCTGCTGGGACAAGCAGGATGGAGACATTTGTGACATTCCAACAACTCTCTCGACCTTTCCACATGCCCAGCTCAACTCTTCCTACAGCTGAATGCAGGTGCTTGCCTATCCTGGCAGAATGAGGTTTGCAGTCTCTCAGTGTGTCCCAATCGGGTGGTCCCATCCTTGGCTTTGGAGGGGGAGGCGCGCTACATCTAGGCCACTGCTCTCCGCTCCGGGACACTGCTGACAAGGACAGATAAGACGCCTTTGTAACATTTCATTCACCGTTCGTTCCTTTTTCGTTATAACTTGCAAGGAGTGCTGGGAGTCTAGACTCAGGCTGAAATATACTTCACAGACCTTTTTGTCTGATTATATTTAAAAATAAATAAATAAATCGTGTACTGTTTATCATTCAACAAATCAAAGGAAAACAAGCTTGGTGAAGAATAAGCTTTACAAGGCAAAAGTCTTTGGATGTAACTGTAAATACATTTAAAAAATTTTAAGAACATTAAAGACAGTAACTTTCTGTAAAGGTAAATGTGAAATACAGATGAAACTCCATTTGCTATGGAAAAACAAAGGCATAAAATGCTAGAAAGAAATGCCTTACGATGTTCTATCTCAGGTCATGAGTTTTTTTAACAAAATATTTTCTGGTGATCAGAAAAATATTTTATTTGGTAGATTTCATAATGTAGATCATTTGTTTTCTAATTTTTATAATTATTAGAAATTTCTAAATGCAGCTTAATAAATTTTTCTTTTCTTATAACCGGAAAAATCTAGTAAAAAACTCTCCATGGCCAGAGATATGTCAGATTACTACTAGCGCCCAAGGGACTCATCAGAACCTGAGGGCAGAGTTGGTCACCCAAGACTGATGTCATTCCCAAAGGACTGGGCGTGACTGGGCCGCAGCCTCTGACACTGGCCCTGAGGCAGAGGGAGGGGCAGGTGAGCTTCTGGGGAAACATCTGACTCCGCACCCTTGGGTCTCCGGTGGCTTCCTGGACACAAATTAGGAACAAAGGAGAGTCTGATTCGGACTCAGGGATGACTCCATCGGAGGGCCTTTGTCACACTATCAGGATCAGAAGTGGGGCCCAATGTGCTTTGAGCTGTTCTCTCCAAAGCATTGAGCAGGAAAAATTGTACTGATTCTGGTCGGGGAAGTAGTGTGTTTATGTGAAGAATTTTCAGCCTCCTTCTGGGAAGGAGTCAGGATGCCTGGTAAAATGGTGAAGTGATTTTCTGGTAATCTTTAATAAGACTAAGATTCTAATGATCTTTCACCAGGATATATACATTTTTTATTTAAAAATCTAGTTTAGTAAAAACTATCTGGCTATGTAGATTTTCCAATAAAATGTCCCCACCAAAGTGGAAACTTGCCAAAGGGCTTCAGGGATCTCTACCCTTGCAGCAAATTCCTGCAAATACAAATATAAAGCTGGTCATTGAGCAGTTTAGACATCACTTTCAACAAGCTTTCATCTCTCCCGCGGGCCCGCCCGAATCCTGTTTGCACAATTCGCTTTGCACCTGGAGCAGAATGGGCACAGCCGTTTGTGCCCATAGAGCCGATCTCCGTGGTTTTGTGTTTGAGAAACACGCTCAGCTAGTTACTCACGGGAACAAAAATAACAGAGAGAAGAGAGGAGAGAGAAACGGGAGAGACAGCTAGGAAAAGGAAAGGGGAGGAGAAACATTTCTGCTCGCAGCAAAGCACGGCACCAGCTCTCATGCAGAGCTTCATCGCCCTGTCTGCGGACACACAACGGCGGGAGCGGGCGAGCCGGGAGCAGAGGAGGGAGGAATCAGAGAAGTCCCGGGAGTCGGAACGCCTAGGGTCGTCCTGTAGGCGGCTTTGAGGGCCTGAGATCTGCTCAGATCCTGGGTGGAGGAGAGACTCTAGGGGGCAGAGGTGGGTTAGGAGCTGAGGCTGCTGTAAAGGTCCTGTGTTGTGCCTCGCGGGGGGTGGCGGAGAGACACCAGCCTGTATCACTGCAAACCAGGAGCTGTGTGGGCATGTGCTGCTGAAGAAGAGGGGCTTTACTCTTGGAGTTTCAAGTTCACCTTATTGTCAAGAGAACAATTGATTCTTCTAACGAACAAGCCAGGCATAGTAGACCTAGCTTTGCCACAAGGGCCCTGGAAAATAGCCCACAAGGGCTCATGCTTTGCTTTGCTTATTTTTTTTTTCTTTGTCTTATTTTCACTCAAATTTGGGACTTTCTTTCAATAACTCCTTTGTCCCTAGTCCCCTGATATAACATTCTTCTCTCTTTTTTAAAAAATAAAGATTTTATTTATTTATTTTTAGAGAGAGGGAAAGGGAGGGAGAAAGAGAGGGAGAGAAACATCAATGTATGCTTGCCTCTCGTGTGCCCCCTACTGGGGACCTGGCCAGCAGCCCAGGCATGTGCCCCTGACTGGGAACCAAACCAGTGATGCTTTGGTTTGCAGGCCAGCACTCAATCCGCTGAGCCACACCAGCCAGGGTATATTCTTCTCTTTTTTAATAAGGCTTTGATTTTCCCTTTGGAATAATCATAACAAAAATAACAACCACTAACAAAACGGTGGTGAGGTGTCCTTCTGAGCAGTCCCAGTAACTACCGCCACCCTTACCTTATGATGAGGAAGTTGGGGACAGGAAGTAAATTGATGTGAGGCCCACACCTTCCCCTGGAGAAGCAGGGCCGGAGCTCTGGGCAGTCATGCTCTGCTCCCTCCCAGCCAGAGCTGCCTGTGTTTGCATCACCTTGTAAACTGAAAAACACATAAGCTCTAATTTGAACACGATAAGGGTGAACCTTGGCAAGATAGAGTAATTGCTTGGTGCCCGCATCTATAACATTTCACCCCCATTCTGTGATCGTCACAACAGTTCCATGCAGCATGTACTGTTGTCCCCGTTTTGCAGACAAGGAAACTGAGGCAGGAGAACACCTAGTGAGTCACTTAAAGCCACACTGCCGCTATGTGGCATGTAGGTGCTCTGCTCCAGATCTGAACTCTACCACTGTCTCCTTACAGGTGAAATTCATTTCCACAGTAGAAACGTGAAAGACACACAAGCCACTCATTCTTAAAAAAAAAAAAAAAAAAAAGGCAGCGGGCACCATGACAGTGATGTGAAGATGTTAACTCTGGAGCCCAGAGGAGGGACTCCTACTCAGTCTTGGTGGGTGAGGAAAGACTTTCTAGTGGCGGAGTCTCCTGAGGGGTAACTAACACTGTGACGTTTGCTTGCTTCAATCCTGCAGTGACTTCCCACAGCAAGTGTCACACAAACCCAGTGCACCTGAGATCTGGCCTTCGAACCCCTCCCTGATCTCACCACCCTTGTCCCCCATTTACCCCTCTCTGGCCTTCTCCGTGCTCTGGACCTGCCAATCTCATCCGTGATGCAGGGCCTTCACACTTACTGCTCCCATTGCTTGGAATTCTCTCCCCTCCTCCTCTTCCTTTGCGAACCAATTCCCTGATCACTCTAGCTAAAGTTGTCCCTGCCCAAAGTCATTCTTTATCATGTTGCCCTATTTCTCTTGTGCAAAGCACTTCTTTGTACCTGAAATGATCTGTCCATTACCTGTCTATCATCTATCTCTCCACCCATTCATCCACTCATCTATCCCTTGAGAGTAAAACTTTGTCTGGTGGGCACTGCATCCCTCTGTAAACATCGAGTGAATGACTGGCTGCCCGGGGGCATCAGCAGGAAGATTTCTGGCTGCTCAGGGAAGACTTCCTGGAGGAAGAAAGAATAAGTTGGATTCAACTGATAGAAATTTAGAAATGAGGAAGGAAATTCATAGTGGAGAAAGTATTTCCTCTAAAATCCTCTTTTTCCTCTAAAATCACAATTCAGATAAAAAATCCCAATTCACAATGAGCTGTTCTAATGAGTGAATGAATGGCAGACAAGGAGGACAGAAACCTGGGTTTGTGTCCTGACTCTTCAACTAACTTATCACAAGCCTTCCCCTCCCTGGACTTCAGGCTGCCCCTCTGCCAAGTGAGTGAGTGGGATTCAACTGGTCTCCATACCCACCTCAGCTCTCAGATTCCAGGGTAACCTTTCAGCATCCTTGCCTGGCCACAGCCCACTTGCAGAGCTGAGCTGATGCTTCTATCCGTGGCCACACACACTGCTGCCACAGAGCTGATGTCTCAGGGACAGCAGGTCTGTTCTGAGCCTCAACCAGGACGACAGAGATCCTGCTGTCCCACAGCCCTGTGTTGGATGACCACAGGCTTTGCATGAGGCTTCTGCCAGCCTGAGAATATTAACTCCATATGGCCACTAGGTGGCGCCACGCTCCAAGGCACTAGGCTTTCCAGTTAGAAGTTTGAATGTCCTTGGAACTGGATGATACACAAAAAATAGCCCAGGCTGTTGTTTGCGAATATGTTTTGGTGCTGGTGCTGGCTCCCATGGGACAAGAAAGAACTGACACAGAGCCAGATAGAGAGACAAAGTGAAGCATGAGAAGGGAGCTGAGGACAGCAGCCTCCTCACGGAGCTTCTGCGGCCAGTCTCAGCAGGGGGCTGGGCCTGGGGTCTCCCTGGGCACCTACTCTGCCCCAGTGGCCCCCATGGCTCCAACCACAGCCCTGCCCCCACCACTACCCCGCGTGGCCTCTTCCCACAGTGCTGAACTCAAAGCCATGAGGATGTTGCAATCCTCATTTTTGGAGAAAACACAAGACAGTTGTTTCTCTGACCCAGGGGCTCTGGCCTGAGGGCCCTGCAGCTGTCTCTGCAGAAGGCACAGGCAGGCAGGGGCCCGGGAGAGCATTGAACAGCCTGTCTCCTCTGAGATCCGTTCTCATTCTCTGACAAATGCAACAAACATGCACCGAACCCATGAGCTGTGCCAGGCCCTCCCAAGACGGAGCTGACCAGGCCTTCGGGAACTCCCGGGCCAGCAGGGAGACAGTCAAGTGCACAGACAGGGTGGTGGGTAGTGGCACAACTGGTCTACAGAGGGAGAGCGAGCCACTCACTCTAATGATGCGGAGGCCACAGCTGGTCAGGAAGGGCTCATGGAGAAGGTGACATAGAAGCTGAGAACTGGAGGAGACGGGGAGGACAAGGGGCCCAGGCAAGGGGGCTGTGGGAGCAAAGGCATGGGCCACGAAGGGGAGCTTGGGTCTTGGGGGCCGGAAATGGTTGGTGTGGCGGGGACTTCACCTTTAAGCAGAAAACAAAGAGGCAGGGAGGAGACTGGAGAGCTTGGCAGCGAAAAAAACCTGGGGGCTGTGTGTGCCGTGGTGAGGAGCCCGGCGTTACTCGAGAGCACTGGATGGCCACTGAAGGGCTTTAAGCAGGATGGTGGCGTGGTCAGATTATTTAGAATGACCACAGCTGTGGCATGGCGCTGAGATTAATTGGGGGGTTGCGTGGGGTAAGACCTGAGCCAGGCTGAAAGATCAGAGCTCAGTCGTCAGGTGACGAAGGCTGAATTAGGGCTGAGGCCACAGGGACAGAAAGGAGGCAGAGAAGGGGGACACCCTGGGAAAAGGAACATCTCTCCTGGCAGCAAGAGCAGCCAAAGTATAGTAAGCCCCCATGGTTGGTCAAAAATCATCCTTTTCTTAAAGCCACGAGATGTATGTATTAATCAGTTTGTATTTTCACCGGTAGCGGCAGAGGATGTTTGAAGATCTTGTCATCCTCTTCCTTTGTTCTCTGACTCCTTCTGATGAAGACATTTGAAAATCACAAGCTTCATGTGACTCGGGGTTGTCCAAACCTCAGCTGTACTCTCAGTGTCATGTCCCATGTCTCAGGAGTGGCTGGTCTCAGTGAAACACAGAACAAACAGGTTAAGTTGAAGCCAGCGTCTGTTGAAGGCAGGAAAGATGTGACTACGGAGCAGCATGGGTCATGGAACTCGTTCCCCTTCACAGTTGTTTTTTCTTACCGTTTGTATGATTCCCCCAGCGGCGTGGGTCAGGCCCTCTCCCCGCCCACACTCACCCTGATCAGGCACAGAGAGGACTCGAGGAGACAAGCCCACCACTGGCAACAAGAAGAGCTCCTTCGAGGCTCATTGCTGTGCATCTGCTGGGCCCACCTGCTTTCTGAACTCTTTAGAGAGCCCTGCATGGCTTGCGGCAGATGGTCTAGCAATGGGTTCCCAGGGAGGGAAGGCAGGGTCCATCCTGAAGAGTGGGCTGGCAGTGCCCAAAAGAAGAACATAGTCTTTGAAAGACCCAACTCAGTAGCTAAGTTTATGACCCAGGGCTGTTTTTGTCATGAGTTAGAGGTCAAGGCTATTGGCTGATAGTCCCAAATTTATCACCAACCGCCATGCGAACTTCAACCAATTACTTAAACTCTCTGAGTCTAAGGCATCCTTTTCTCCCTACAAATGACGAATGAGAGTGTTTAACTGATGGTCACCAAGGTCCTTCCAGCTATAAAATGTCTCATTCCTCTACAGGGTTTTTCCTTTCTGATTCAGTGTGATTATGGGGCTGAGTGGAGAAGATTTCAGGAAAACCGAGGGGTTGGACAGTCCTGGGTCTAAACAGGAGTGAGTTTACCTGGTACCGCTGGGTTCCACAATCCTGGAGAAAGATCCAGAAAGAACTGAGACTTCTTGATGCTCACCATCGCCAAACGTGAGACACCTGGGACTAGGTGGTCCAGAGGGCAGGCCAGGAGACGAGGGCAAGAGGAAATGCCACACAGCCTTGGTACATTGTTTTCCAAAAGGGATGCTAATGCACGCTGACTTAGGCGCCGGGGGTCTCGGTGCAGGCTCTGCCACGTAGTGAAACGGCTTTAGGTGAGTCTTCACCTCTCTCAGACTCTATAAAACAAGGCCTTCCTCGTAGAGTTACGATGAGGGTTAAATGTGACCCTGGATGTGTGGCAGAGATGACTGACCCCCAAATGCATGCTGCTGAGAGTGGGGGCCCAGCAGGGGCCCATTTTGCAGACGCTGTTATATTATGCAGGGTCATGAGACCAAGTTCCAGCCTCAGAATAAGAGTGGGAGCAACGTCACCCATGAAACCCTCTGAGGTTCATACTCTTTCTTACCCTGCCCGCCAACCAGAGGTTGGTGAGTAGAGTGGCCTTGGCACTCAGGTCTGGGGGATGGCAGGATGTCTTTCAGCCCAGCTCCCTGAACCTCTGGGCCCGAGCCTCTCTAACCCCATCTGCACCCCTCCACCAGGTGACTTGCATAGGAGCAGGAAATAAAGCTGCTCCTATAATAAGTCACTGAAATTTCAGATGCATGTGTTATAGCAGTTAATGTTACCTTTTCACCCCCGTGTTGGAGCCCTAGCACTGTGTCTAACATGTAGAAACTGTTCATAAGTGACTTCCTTTTATCATCATCTAAGCCTGTGGCAGACTGTGCACTAATTGCTAGAAAAGGTCTGTGACCAAGATACATATCCATCTCCAGGGAGTCTACAGTCTACGGGAAACCCAGACCATGACCCGGAGCTTCCATCCCAATGTGACAAGGGCTCCTCAGGGATGGGCCCAAAATGGCACGGCCTGTGGCGGGTGCCTCTCCCAGTGCTGGAAACTCCACGTATGTCATGTACCAGCTCCACTCTGCTTTCTTTGGTGACCCCTCCTTGGCCTCTCAAGTGTAGGTCAGGAACCACCCACGTGGTTAGAGGACATGTCATGCATGGGTACCTAGAAGTGACACTGGAGAGAGCTGAAATCAGACACAAAAAGTCCACACATACCTGGAGAAAGCTGGAGTGTGCCTCAGACCCTGGAGAGAGAGAGATGCGGAATATCTGCCTTTTAAACACATCATCCCAACTAAACTGTGGACCATGCATGTGTTGTGGTGGGGAAGAGGGAAGAAGGGAGACTGAAGCTCCTGCCCTAATCCGTAGAAGGTGGTCAGTAGTAACAGGTAACGCTCTCGACCACTCATCCTGCTGGAAGCACCGTTTAAAGTGCTTCACAAGTATTAACCATTTATGTCAGTGCAACTGTCACCCCCAAGTCAAAGGCGAGGAAACTAAACACAACGATGGTAAAGAAATTGCTGAAGGTCACCCAGGCCACCTGCCACCTCAAACTCCAGAGCCCACACCTAGACCCTCAGGCAGTGAAACACTGCTGTGTACTCAGGAGAGTGGGGATGGAGACAAGCAGTGACGTGACCCCAGGAGGCTTGGCGCTCTGTCCGGGAGGTCAGAGCAGGGCACAGAATCCACGTCTCAGCAGCTTCTAGCAGGGGCACTGCCCACGGTATTAGCTTCCTAGGGTGGCTGTAACAAATTACTGCCAAATCGGTGGCTCAAAGAGGCAGAAGTATATTCTCTCACAGTGCTTGACGCCGAAAGTCCAAAGTCAAGGGGATGTCAGTGTTACTTCCTTCTGGGGCCTCTGAAGAAGCATCTGCTCCATGCCTCCCTCCCAGCCTTTGGTGGCCTCCAGCAGCCCTTGCATTTCTTGCTCATAGTTGGATCCCTCCAATCTCTGTCTCCGTCTTCCCATGGGCTTCTCTCTTTTGCTTTTCTTCTAAGGACACTTGTCATTGGATTTAGGGCCTAATTCAGGATGATCTCATCTAGAGATCCTCAAATTAGTGACATCTGCCAAGACCCTTTTTCTAAATAAGATCAGACTCACAGGTCCAGATGGACATACCTTTTGGGAGAGCACCATTCAGCCCACTACACCCACTGAGGTTGGGAACTCAGCAGCAGAAGGATGTCCTGGGTGAGCTATTGGCCTGGCCGAAAAGTTCGTTTGTTTTTTTCTGTAAGATGGTTCTAGTAGCGCTTAGTTGTCTTTAACTTCATTCGAAGCAACTTTGTTATATTGTGTTGTGACAGCTTTCATATCAGCGTGCATTTTTTAAAAAACTTACCAAAATTAGTGAATTTTGGGGAAGCCTTTTTAATATTGAAGATGGAAGAAAATATGTGACATTTTTGGCATATTATGCTTTATTATTTTAAGAAAGGTAAAGATGCAACTGAAATGCAAAAAAAGAGAAAGATTTGTACAGCATATGGGGAAGGTGCTGTGACTGATCAAACGTGTCAAAAGTGGTTTGCAAAGTTTCGTGTTGGAGATTTCTCACTGCACAGTGCTCCATGGTCGGGTAGACCAGTTGAAGTTGATAGCAATTAAATTGAGACAGTAATTGAGAACAATCAACATTATACCACGCGAGAGATAGCCAACAAACTCAAAATATTCAAATCAATAAAGTTATTTGTGAAAATGAAAAACATGCCTTTTATTTTATGGAAGGAAAAATATATGGACTTTTTGGGCAACCCAATATGATGAGTTCCCTTTTTAATGTGCTGGGGTTGAAGGGTTCGTGAGGGTTCTGAATAGTGGTATCTGGTGCATGGTTGGACAAATGAACCTAAAGCCCTGTCTGAGCTCTCAGTTCTGGGAATCAGAAATCTTCGGTAAGGGAGTAGAGAAAATGCCCCGGGGAACACATGTTGAGACAAAGAGAACAGAATGAGGGTGATAGAGACATGAAACTTTAGGTCCAGAGGACAATCGGGAGCTCATACAGGAGCCTGAGAAGAAAAGGCCCAAGAGGCTTGAGACTGGACTGGAAGTCATGGAACCCGTTGCGTGCCTCCAGAAGAGAGGGGTCTGGTGGGGGTCATGGGCATGGTGATTAAAGGCACGGAGCAGCGGGTGGTTGGTCCTGGGACATGGCTGCAGAGTCTAGCTTCACGGAGATGTTTGGGGGTTTTAGTGAGCTCAGCTTCAGATGAGCTTGGAGGTAAACTTCACACAACATAGACAATGCTTTCCTCGGGCTTCACTCTGAATGGGAAAGAAGGGTTGGGGCTGTGGTCAGAGGTGGACAGGGGCAAGAAGGAAGACACTGGAGGAAAGGGGAGATCTGAGGAAGAAAGACTGAAAGGCAGGGAAGGCGTGCCTAACCAGTGGGGAAAGCAGGAGAGTCAGGGAATCGGGTCTGAGACATCACGGGAGGAACGGGCTTTCCCTTTGGCTGTAGTGGAGCATTAAGAGGATGGGAACAGTTGTAAATCCCTGTTGGGGTGAAGGCAGGACTTGGAGGAAGATGGCACCTGGTGCCACCTGCTCTCCCTGTGAGAAGGAATGAGGTTACCTGCAGGGAAGCAGTGGGAAGTGGTGGGCGGGAAGTTCGAGAACCATCAGGATTTTAAATAGCCACTATGGGAAACACAGATGACTTGGGAACAGAAGGGGTTCTTGGCAGCCTCGGTGGGGTTGGAGACCATAAGCGTTCTCTGGCAGCATTGGGCACAGGGCTTGAGTGCCCCCAGCATTCCTCAGGAGGCTCCATCGGTTCCACTGGTGCCAAGTGAGGAGTATCTGAGGAAAATGCAACAAAAAGACAGGAGGGCAGAGACAGAAGGATGCTGGCAAAGAAGGATAAAGGCTTGGCCCAGTTCCAGGCTGGTAGATGAGTGAGTGGATGAATGAATGGAAATCCTGTACTAGGCTTCAAGGTCATGGTCACGGTCATGGCCAGAACAGGCCCTGTGGCCCCTTCTAGCTGTGGACACTGAGGAGAGGCATGAAGAGAACCCAGGGAAAAGCATGTTCAGAGTTGCTGACAAGTGGAGGAGGGTTCCAGGTTTAGGTTCCCTTGGGTTTCGGTTTTGGTCAGCCTTGTCCATCTGCCCCGAACTACTGAAGCACAGGCAGCCTCCTGACTCATCTGCCGTGAACCTGCTTTGACATTGACTTTCAGTCCGGAGATGCAGGAGAAATGTCAAGTACTCCTGTACACCTGACCCGAAGACAGCGGAACAGCCAGGATCCCAGACCCCACAATGCAGATAAGTGAGAGATGGCTGGAGCACCAATCCAAGAGCGGGTTGTGAAGGGGAGGGTGTGGAAAAGCAGCTAAGCCTCAGGTCCCATTCAGACTTGAGAACTCCCATCCTTGCAGAGACCCGAGGAGGGACCTCTCCTCTCTTCAGACAGGCAGCTGAAGTCCCAAAATAACCACAGCCAGTATCTTAGGTTGCGAGAGCTGCCATAACAAAGTACCACCGCCTGGGAAGGCTTAAGCAGCAGAAATGGCCTCACAGTCCTGGAGGCTAAAGTCTGAGAGCAAGGTGCCAGTAGCAGGGCTGGCTTCTCTTGAGCTGTCTCCCCTTGGCCTGCAGATGTCCACCTCCCCCTGTGTCTTCACATGGCCTTTCCCTGTGAGCCTCTGTGTCTTGTTTCCTTTTCTAATAAGGACACCAGTCACATTGGGTTGGGCCCACCCATCTGACCTCATTTGACCTTTCTTACCTCTTTACAGACTTCATCTCCAAATATAGCCACATTCCGAGGTCCTGGACTTCAACTTACACATTTTGAGGGGACACAGTTCAGCCCATAGCCGATGACCCATTTATTGGATGAGCTGGCATAGTTGGGACAAACAGCAAAGCTCTTCATTCTTTCTTATCTTTCCTCATTCAAGGCTCTGTGGATAGTCCTTCCCTCTCCCAGCTGGGAATGAAGTCTCAGGCTGGTCTCAGCTTTTCTAGCTGCCCTCAATAAATAAAGCAAAAAAAAAAATCTATTTCTGTCTAACATAAAAACTCCCAGACTCTTTGTCCTATCAAAAGCTTCTCTATTCCCATGGCAGTATCAGTCATGAGCCCATTCTGAGCTAGGTACAAGTTCCTATGTCTCCCCAAGTCCCTGAGGATCATGGGTCAAGCTCTCCCAGTGGATGTATGGCCTCCTCCCGACCTGCATGTCATGTGGGAGGTGGGCAGGGAGCAAAACTCGGCAAACTGAAGCTCTCCAAGGGAACCTGCCCTGTCCACTCGTCAACCTTCTTTCAGGCTGAGGAGTGGAAAAATGATTGTGCCACTTTTCATGTGCCCTGCACAGTTATCTGTCACTAATTTATTGGTGTCAGCCTTTGGGATCTCAGCAGAAATGGATAGAGAAAGTATCATGTTAACCTCCTACAAGGTTTTTTTCCCACATAATTCCAATGCCATCGGATAGCTTTGAAAACCCGAGAGATACAGAAACCAAGTCTCCGGGAGGAGGGAATGGCCCAAGGCTGTCCAGAGGGTAAGTGACTAAACCAGGCTTCCAGCCTCAATTTCACACCTCCCTGGCCGAGGTCCTGCCCAACGCACCATAATGATGTCAGACCTAAATCTACATGGTTTCGGATCCTTGTTTTCCAAATCAAATGGTACATCATTAAAAATATATTAATGCAGTATGCTTGAATGTGTTTTTTAAAAATGCCTCTAACTCTTCATGTTACAGGAGCCTTTTATCTCCATTTCCCTAGGAATGCTATTGTCTAGAAGGATGTGCCTGCAAGGGGAAGAGGGGAATAAATCATTATTGAGGTCAAGGAGAAGACTTGGCTGGGCAACAGGAATCACGCGTATGGTCTGTCCACAGCATGGCAGTCGCTTTGAGGTAAGAATGGCATAACTTCTCCCTCCCCCTCAGCTCTCTGACTCCTTTCCCTCGTTTCCCACACACATCCCCAACAGAAGGATGTTTAAATTCTGGAAGTGGAGCTCCCATCTGCTCACGTCTTCTTCTATCACCATGGTTACAGGGCCCAGAGTGGTCTCTGTGGAGACGGAGGCAGAACAGTAACCAGGGACAACTACATCGGGAAAGACTGTAAAAGTGAATATTATTTTTAACCCCCAGTTAAGCTGGCCTGCCTTTTGGGGGTTTTGTTTTGATTTTTTTTGTGTGTGTGCCATATCAAATTTTAAAGGCCTTTGATCCAGAACAAAAGATAAAATGTGATATGTTTGGGAATTTCCTACAACTGCATTTAAAAAAATTGAACCTTGAGGCTATGCTGCCTCTGATGTCCTGGGGTAAGTGGTGTAGGTGGTGAGAAGGGGGTGGACAGACTGCAGCCCATGCCCAGGCGGGAGTGGGAGAGGGGAATGGGAGGGTGCTTCACTGAATCCCATACAAAGGACAATGGAACAAGCTGATGATACATTGCCTGACCCCCAGTGATCTGATTGGGCCAGAATAGCCTCTCGATGACGTCTCAGATTCTGTGCCCGACTGTCTTGCTGCTTTACAGTTGCTGTGCTGTGGACTCACGTGCCACAGGAAGGGGGAGGGTGCTGATGTGGGAAGTGGCTGGGGAGGGCTTCCCATTTGGTGGAAAAGCAAATGAGCATTAAGTCAGAAGGGCTTAGCTTCCAGGCAAGGCTTGGCTGCTCTTTGGGGACTTATGTGTATGGTCGTTTCACTTTCAATGGAATGGACAGGGCAGCAGGATGCTGGATTAGAGCATCTGGGCCCTGGCTGCGCCCTGGAACCCCCTGCAAGTTTGTCAGAAACACCAATGTCCAGACCCCACCCCCGGACCATTCAATCAGAATCCCTGAGACTGGAGCTCAGCTCCACATTCTTTGAAAAACTTTCCCGGGTGACACTAGTGAGTGGTCAGTTTCAAGCCAAAGGTGGTCCAAAATGCCTTCCAGCAGTGAACTGTCACTACCAGGAAAAGAGATGGGGCCATGAGCGAGAGGAAATGCCCACTGTGGAGCACACACAGGTGTGGACCACTGGAAGGAGGCGCCATGACAGGGATGCCTCCTTGCCCTACTGCCAGCCCGCACCTCCAGCACAGTCATGGTCAAGATTTGGTGAAGTCCAGAGGCACAGCTCCAAAGTCAGTTGGCCCTGTCAGAGCCGAGCGCTGGCTTGCTTGGCCGTAAACCAGCTGTATAGCCTGAAACAAATCCTTTCCCATTCAAGGCTACAGTTTCTTCCTAAACTGAGGGGTGCAATTTTTTGAAAGCATTACAACGCACACTCTGGTGCCTGTGTAAATTCGGACTGGTGATGTACTAACTCACTGTGTGACCTTGAGCCAGTTTATTAACTTCTCTGGGCTGCAGTTTCCTCACCTATAAAATGGAAAGAATAATCATTTGCAACTCCAAATATTGAGGAAGTCACTCAGTTAATTCATACAAAATGCTTAGTAGCTCCTGTCTTTAGTAAATACTCAGTAGATGTGGGAATTTACAAATCAACATGGTGACATTCCAAGTTAGAGAGGTTGGACCAGGTGCTCCCTGTCACTGACTGGGGCCCTGAGGAGCAGCGTGTGCCTTTGGCAGATAGTGAGGGAGTGAGTGTTGCCAGCAGGGAGAAGAGAGGCAGAGGATGCGGGGAACTCTGCGCATGTGTGGGAATGGTAATGGGGTGCAGGGACTACTGGGACAGGGGCTAGGGCTAAGAAAGAAATGGGTCTTAAGAGTAGGAAGGGGTTGTGAAGGAATATCAGGGTGTGGAGTAGGGGCTTTTCCAGAACACTAAGAACCCTAAGTATTTTTCAGTAGTGGTTTTCAACTTAAAAACAAAATCCTAAGAATCTGATTATGTATGACCAACAAAAGAAGGGGGTCTTGAGTGGCAGCCAGGACGGGAGTCTGGAATCCACGGTCTCCTTGGCCTCCTCTGATTGTGGCTGGCCTGTGTGCAGTGCTGCTCATGCCCCGGGATTCTGTGGAGCACAGGAAGCAGCCACTGCTGTGAGGGACCGTTATTGGGACACAGAAACCCACTTTGAAAAATTACTATTCTGCAGGCACTGTGCTGTGGGCGCTCTGCAGGCACACGATCCTTGGGATCCCCCAAAAGCCAGAGATGGGACCCCAAACTGTGGAGTCTGTGAAACTGAGCTCTTGATATTCTTTCAGGCTGGTTTCCAACATGTGCTCCATCCTCTCAGAGCAGGTAAGGGGCTTACCTGAGTTTACCTCTGATTCATAGCACAGGCGGACTATTCAAATACTGCTGTAATAATGCTGGGCAACACACAATCCCCGTAGTCTCACTGGCTTGTTTAAGCAGAGTTATGTGACTTTCACAGGTGGGCGGGTTCGCTGTGACGCTGCTGGCAACTATCGGCCAGGTTTGGCTTGAGTCGGCACCAATTGGCTGAGCTTGGCCCTAGGCAGTGGGTTAGGGTTACATCTCCTCCTCATGTCTACTCATTCTGGCATGTTTTTCTTCTCATGGTGAGTGGAGGCAAAAAGAAGACTGGTGGAGCCCTGCCATGACTCTGGAAGCTTCGATCAACCCAGGCACCTGTCACTTTCACCCATATTCAATGAACCGATGCAAATCCTATGGCCAAGGTCAAGGTGGTAGGGAAGGGAAAGCTCGGAGCAGGCACCAACCCAGATGCACATCCCCTCCTCTCATTCTCCAAGCCCCGCCCATATCCTGACTCCTCCAGCCATCCTTTCCCAGGCTACACACATTGAGTAAGAGCTCTGCTCCTCTGACCTTCTCCAGGCTTGACTTTTGTCCCTCTCACTCAGCTGTCTCCTGAGTGAGGTGGCAGTTGGCTCAGACACTGAGTTTCCCTTGCTGCTCAGGTGACAACAGTCATTGCTCAGTCAACACACACTGCAGGATGGATGGATGGAGGAAGGACCCAGGACATTTCCCTGGGAGGGTGAGGCAGGCCGATGCGCTCAGGGTCCCCCCACTCTCTTCCTCAACCACCAACTGCTGCCTCGACACATGGTCATGTGATGGAAAGAACAATGGCTTCAGCATCAGAGAGGCTCAGGCTACAGTTACAACTCTACCAGCCACCAGTTCTGTGACCTTGGACAAGTGGCTTGGCTTTACAATGCCTATGGTTTCTTATCTGTAAAATGGGAAGAATAGTGATTACTTTGCAGGATGAGTACTATTTTTCAAACACACGCACACAGCCTCGCCTAAAGGCCTTCACACTTGCTGTGCCATCTCCCTAACTCATTATTCCCCCATTTCACTTACGTCACATCTCCGCCAAAATGCCATCTGGTTAGAGGCCCTCTCCAATTTTACATCAAACGGCACACACCTGCTCCTCCACTCTATCTCCTTGCCCTGTGTGCTTTCCTGTTGTGCTTCTCAACACTCAGCATCTGTTTTTGTGCTTAATTATTGTCTGTGTCCCTTCCAAAACATAATGTACACTTTATGGGTAGTGGGACTTGGTTGTTTTAACCATTTTAATAATTCCTATATGTCCATTGCCCACTGTGATGCCTGGAAGCTGTTGACTAAATATTTCTTGAATGAATGAACTGTGAGGTTTGAATGGGACCATGTCTGCAAAGTCCCAACACAGTACCTGGCACACGGTGCACACTCAGCCAATGCCCTGTTCCAGCTCATCTGTCCCCATTCTTGAGTGTCACCTGGATCTTTCTGTCCGGGGTGCAGAGGACACACTAACCAGAGGGGGGAGCTGAGCATCTGGGGTACCAGCCTGCATGCAGACTTGGGCACATATTTAAGAATTCTCAGCCATCTGCTCTCTTCCTCCAACCCTTAGCAAACAGAAGAGCCTCGATCTTGAGGGAGCCCAGAGTGTAGTCCATCATCTTGATTTCCTATGAGGATCCTGGACCCATCATCACCCAGATGCACCATGTGAATCACACACATTCAGCTTGTTCCTGAACACCTTCCTCTGGGTAAAGCAGAAAATCAAGCTGGACAACTCAGCAGTAATGAAACACAGGCATGATTCCAGTTTGCTTTATTAGAGAAGCCTTTATAGTAGAATGCATTGACATGAATTGTGAGCCCAAAGCTATTTTATAAAAAAAACCCCCTCAAAAAATCCCATCTTGGTGACTCTGGCCCCTATAGTATGAGACTTATAAGCTCTGAGGAAGTAAAATAATGGTGCAGAAATGAGAGATTTCCATATGGTGTGAAGTCAATACCCTGTGCCATCGGCATTTTCAGACTTGTGGTGCTTTGCTTAAAATCAAGAGAAGTGAGCTTCAAAGGTTCATGATGGAAAAGTCTGCAGATCCAAAGTGAGCAGGGCTCCTGTGTGCTGGGCTATGGTCCAGCTCTGGAGAGTCTCTGCCCTCAAGGACCTGTCATTCCAGCAGCCTCCCAGCCATGTTCACACATTGGGCACCCAGCAAGGGCACTCTGACAGAGGAGAGCCCTGGCACGCCAAAGCCCAAAGGAGGGAGGGAGTACTTGGGGCAGAGGGTGCAGGAGAACCCTCACAGGGGGTACTTGCCCTGCATTGTAAAGGCAGCCGGCTCAGTCAGCCAAGCGGGGCAAGGGGAGCTGGGCGAGGGAACCAGCCTGCATGAAGGCGCAGGCCAAGGGCAGCCGAGCCAGCTCAGGGAACTGTATGATATTTGGTACAGTGAGCAAGATGGGCGCTTCTGTGCCAGACTGTTCTTTCTCTGTCTCTGCTGAGTACAGTACCAGACATTGTCACATGTGATATCATGAGACAAAAATTTTTAACTTTGTATTTTTTTTTCACAAGAGCTTTGAGGGACTGTACTGGGCAGCCTCTGCTCCTAGGACAGATTTTGTCAGAGGCTGTGCCTTTCAGATCGGCGGAATGTCCGTGGAAGAAAGGCTATCGGCCTTCAAAGAGGCCCCAGGGAGCATAATCTGCATCTGGCCTCTCCTGGAATAGGTGTGTGTGTGTGTGTGCCTGCACAAGTGTGCATACACACATACATGCACACCCCTCTCCCCCAGCTTCCTGGCCTAGCTCGTGCTATACATGTATGTATGTCCCCATCCTTGCAGTCTGAAATCTCATCATCTACTCTCATTTTGAAGCCCCTCCACAGTTCTGAAGAGCTAATCCATGACAAAGTTGGTGCCACTAAACTGACTTAGGAGATTCATTGCCATCTGCAGGCCCCTGCCTCCCCAACCCCTCCTCTGACCAATACTGATTGCTATTTTCTGCTCAGTCATCAAACGGCTTCTAGTTCTTTGCATGCATGTTTCTACTTCTTTCTTCCCCATCTCTCACCTTGTCTGCTCTTCCCAGATGACCTTCCTGTCCCTTTGTTCCTGGTCACTTCCTGCTCCACCTTAACCCTTGCCTCAAACTTCTAGTTCAGCTGCCTTGCCCCAAACAAGATACACACCTCATTGAATTAGGAGACCCTGCCCTGGGGTCCCAGAGCACACTGGGCACAATACTGTCTTGAGTTTCCACCTTCTGTTTGCATAACCTCTCCCCTCCCTAGGGTTCATTTTCCCACTGGGCTGGTGCCTGGGACCCACAGTATTTTTAAAAGCAAATGAAAATTTCTTTTAAAAAATCAGAAGTAAAAGCTAAACATAGTGATGTATGATCATGTAATCATGAATCAGCCCAGATTGCATTCATCTTTAACCAATGCAATCATAAAACATAATTTTCAATTAAAAAAAGTTTTTTAACAGATGAAGGGACCCATGAAGGGCAAGATCCCTTGGTCCTTGAAAGTCTGAAAGCAGTCTTTCCTCTCCCTTTCCATCAGGTGATAGGTCCTGGAGACATAATTCTGGTAGCTCTCTTTCCCCCGGTGCCCAGCTCAGCCCCTGGGCATGAGCTCAGGAAAGGTGTGTTGAAGAAACTGGGCCATTGGGGGTAGGAGGCAGAGAAGTCTCCTTTCAGTGTGTCTGTGAGGGAACTGGGACACTGGGTCCTAAGAAATCAGTCCCTGTGACCACAAAACTCTATTGTTAATAGCTGAGACAGGAACTGAGGATGGTCTGAAATATTGGGGAGAAATCTAAATATAACTGGCCCCAGGCTTAGTCTGTTCTTGGGTCTCAAAATCAGTGAAATGGTTCCACGCTGAGATGATATGGAAGAATTAGTTCTGGCTGGGTCTTCAAAAGCAATCATGTAAAAATGCAGAATTCCGGAGGCAGCCCTCATGAGCAAAGGATCTAGGTGAGTTGGATAAATCCACAGGCAGAAGGACTCACGCACAGATGATACATCTTCATTTGGGTGTGATTTTTCAAGTGTGTGGCTCCTGGGATAATAAGCACCAACAACGAAATGTTTCATTTCTATAGGCAAATGACATAGTAACATAAAGTGTGGCCTACAGTGATGGAATCAGGAAGTGGGAAGTACTCGGTCACAGACTCCGGGCTAAGTAAGGTAGTGAGCTCCTCAGAGGGCATTTTATGTCCTCTTCCACTGTACAGATGAGGAAAATGAGGTCCCCAGTAAGGGAATGACTGGCCTGAGGTGACAGGGTGAGAGTGGACATGTGACTTCAGTCTCTGACCATCTAGCCATGCTGCACATACCACACAATGAAAGTAAGAGAAGGGCCCTGGGTGGTGTGGCTCAGTGGACTGAGTGCTGGCCTGTGCACCAGAGGGTTGCTGGTTCAATTCTCAGTCAGGGCACATGCGTGGGTCATGGGCCACATCAGGTCCCCAGTAGGGAACATGAGAGGCAACCACACATTGATGTTTCTTTCCCTCTCTTTCTTTCTCCCTACCCTACTGTCTAAAATAAATAAATAAATACATAATTTAAAAAAAAAGAAAATAAGAGAAGGGACCATGCAAGTATTCATTTCCTTTCAAAGTTTTAAGCTATTTAGGACTCTTTGATTGAGGGCAAAATGTAGCTGTTGGAGTATAGAAGGCTGTTGATGTTACAATATTGTGGTATTATTTTTAAAAAGTTAAAGATATTAACTTTAGAATGTAAAGTATGCATAGTATATAAATATGAATATGTGCGTATGACCTCCACACTAATTGAAGAAAATCGAGGGGTGGGGGAGTGGTGTAAATCAAACCCAAAGAAGGCAGATAAGGGAGAAAAGAAAGAAAGAAAGAACGGCCACTGCAGGTGGAACTGAAAAACGGATACACTGGTACCGTCACTTTTGGAAATGACTTCGTATTGCCCAGGGGATTGAAGGACACACTTTTGACTCAACACTGCCATTTCTAAGCATATATTTTAAAGACACTTGCAATCTATGCCAGGAAATACATTAAAAACGTCTGTGAGCATTTCCTGCAAGAAAACTTGCTCTATCATCAGGAGAATAGATATGTAAGCTATGAGTGTTTGTACGGTGGGACATTATACAGCAGTGATGGAACTAGTGGGCTTGACTCCCGTGATTAACATGGATGGATCTCAAAAAATGATGCTGAGTGAAAAAGACAAGCCAGAAAAATACAAATAATATTCAAATACAGACAAAACTGTATTATGTTGTTTAAGTGTACATACAAACATGGTCAAAATCTACAGAAATAAAAAATAATAACTTAAAAGTTCAAGAAAGTGGTGACCTCAAGGCGGAAGGGAAGAGAATAGAACTAGAGAGAGGCACACAAAAGCTTACAAAAACATTGGTAATTAAGCCAGATGATGGGTGTCTGGATGCTCATTTTCGTATTATTCTTTAAAGTGTGCATATATATTATGTACAGTTATTTGTAAGTTTTAAAATATTTTTTAAAATAATAAAATAAAAGGAGTGGGAGACAAAAGAATGTCAAGAATGTCTAAGGAGAAATGATGGAACGTCCTCCTTAAAGCAGGAAAATGGTGTGCTTTGTCAGAGGATGGGCTGCCTTTTTTGAAGGGTGAATGGAAGGTCTCCAGGTAAAGGGGAGACCAGCATCTGCAAGCTCAGAGGCCGTTCAGAACATGGACAGTGGAAAAGTACAAGTCACTGTGTGTGTGAAGCTGTGAGTCTGTGCTTCACACACACAGCTGGGCGGTGAGGCTGAAAAGGAGGCTGGTGCCAGGGCCTGTTTGCAGCCTCGCCTGTGCTCCTGTGTCAGGTGCAGGAAGGCATTTAGCAGACTTGGAATTCCCCTTTGGTGATGGCCCAAGATGTTCATGTGGGTGACGAGGATGAAATTGATTCAAGTGAAGCACAAATACACCTTTATTCTGAATAGCTGTGTGGCACTCTCTTTCTGGGAGCTAGGACGTTAACCTCAACTCAGAGGGGATCAGAAGGATATCCTGACTAGGAAGGGGACTAAGGTCTGAATAGACACATGCTGTCAACGTGACACCAAATCAAATCTACAAAACCTCTTTCCTGGTGGCCAGAAAATCATGAAAATATAATCCTTTTAATTGAGTGCTGTCTTTTGCTTTCAAGTACAGCGTCAAATATAAGATGCTTTAAAATTCAGATAGAGAAATCATGGCAAAGAAAGAAGGAAATTGTCCATAATCAGTCACAGTAAGAGAGAACAAGGGCAGTGATTAGCACCCAGGGCTCCTAGAAGCTCTAAGAAAAGATTATGAACCTGGAAAACCAAAGTCAAGAAATGCTGAGTTTCAATATGAGGGCAGACCCCTCCACAGCGAGGTCTCAGGCAGAGAAAGACAGAGCCTCCATCTGTGCTCAGTGGTGCTGGTAAGATGTGAACTCCACTTTACACGGTGACCTTAGAGGAGAAAGGGCTCCAATGAGAAAGGAGGGCTGGGAGCAGGTATGCCATGGCACAAAGTCTTTGTGAGTGGAAAATGACTGAACCCCAATTAGTTACAGGTTTAGGGCATCAACTGCCTTAAAAAGGGAGTGAGGGACCTCTGTTCAGAGCACACATGAAAACAAATTTCTCCACTTGACCAGTTTTGTCAACCCATGGCCAGCTCTCATCTGACAGCTTAGTGATGAGTGAGCATGTTACAACATTGATTGCTCTCTACTTCCATCCATGGATTACACCTCAGTACAAAACAATTAACACTAAAAGCAATTGATGCTCACTCTATAGGCAAATAAAAATGTAATGCTCCTTTAATTTCCTTTTAAATATTCTCTCCAGAAAGTACATTCACGTGTGTTCAAATTAGGGATGCCTTGAGCTAAATTTGTCTCTCATATTTGGGCCATAAGTGGTCTCAGACACATTTTCGTTTTGATGTGTATAGTTCATTTATGTTATGAGAAGGGTGTCTACATGTACAAAAAAAAAGCTGCCCCTTGTGATGCTGTAGAACGATATTTATCATTGCATCATTCTACCATGGGTCCTCAGATACAACAGAGTCAAATAATTACTCTTAAAGTAGATCATTCAGAGTAAAATCCTGGTAAGACCCAGTCAAAAGGATGGAAGGAGTCCCAGACAACTAGCAGAGCTCCTTATGTGGAAACAGGTGCTCCATGATAAATAAACACGCAGCAAACATCACAAGATCACGCTGGGGGAGAATGTGCTTCTGAAATTTAAAGAAAAGGACCACAACCTGAGGTTTTGTGAAAAGATTATTTTGATGCTTGAAGAAAGCATTTGTAGTTTTGTTTGTTTTCATGTATAGGTTGTGAAGCTCACAGGAGTTGTGTGATTTTTTGTTTTTGTTGTTTTATCTTGCCTGTTCCATAAGGGAAAACGATCAAAACAGGAGTACTTTGAGAGGATGGGGCACAGTTAGCTGAGTTGTCGAAGCGCCCCCAAATCCCTGTGAAAGAGTGCGGGTGTGCTTCTTAAGGGTCTCACGCTGGCCATTGTAATGGGAAAAGCATTTGAGAGCCAGTGAACAGATGGCAGCCTAATCCCAAGAAAATCATTCCTGGGACAGTCTAAGAATCTGTAAGCATTTCAAAGATGCCTGAGACTCCAGGCCTTTTCCCTTTAAATATTTTCTTACATAAATTTAATTATTTGTATTATCTTGAAAATCTATTTAATGCTGAAATTACTCCCCAAGAAGAGTATGATGTGTAAAGCATTCCTATTTTTATAAAGTATGTTCTACTCTCCTCCCCCCATTGGCAAAAATACTTTCCTGTCTTCCTAATATACCTGCCAATCTCCTCAGTTGAATGCAGTTCTAGGATTCATTTGTTGTGTCTCTTGAGCTTTTAAATTATTGAGCAGGTTTGCCTTCTTCATAATGTCTTAGTCACAATTATGCTAATTATATGTAGTAACTCTATTCCCTTCTCTACCTTCATATATATTTCACAGTCTTTCTTTTGGACAAAATTCCTGTCTTCAGGGTATTTGTTGTCCCCAGACCTGAAGTCCTTTGTACTAATATTTTGGTTTTCCAGCAGTTTGTAGTCTTGTCCTTGGAATTCCCAAACAAGCAAATCCTGGTATGCCTCTATTTCCCCAGAAAATGGCATGAAAATGGAGGGTGCACAAATGCACTCAACAACATGTGTGAATTTTTGCATCCTCCAAAGTCCAGCTAACGACCTTCATTGCCCTCTGCCTTCTTAGAAAATTAGAGGTCATCCTAAATTAAATGTAACTTTCCCTAGGTCATTCAATGAGTTAGAAGAACTCTTGATGGTCAGCTAAGATCATAGGTATTTCACAAGTTATCTAATGGGTATCTGAGTCGGTAGTTTTCAGTCAATGGCCTCTGGTCATGTCAGATCCTGATATTAAATGATCCACTCCCTGGTCTTGGTTTTTGTCACTCATGGCTTCTTCCTCTCTCTTGCTGTCAACAGCTCCATGTCCTCCATTCAGAACAAATGCCACCTGTGCACTCAGGTGTGCAAACACAGACATACACAAATGACACCTTTCACCTCCCTTGGCCATGGTGTTTTCCTCCTCAGATATCTGGGGAAGCATCAGACAGATGAGCAAGAGTACTTGACATTCCTTTTCTTGAGTTAATTACTTCCCTTACTCTCTCTGGCACTCAATGCTCCACAGAATCCAACCAACATTTGCTGGGAATTGTACTAAGTGTTGAGGTTGCAAATTTGAACAAGATATTGCCCCTGCCTGCTGGATGTTCATCAGCATTTGTACAAATAAATATTTGTGAATACAACTTGATCAACAAGAAAACAAAGATTATATGACTTCTCTGAAGTCAGAAAGCCACTGACTACAAAAAGATGGGCAGAATACAGTTTTCTTGTATTCTAGCCAAAGACTTTAGCAAATTTTTGTAGATAGAAAAATATGTGTTAATTTTTATTATGATAAAACAAAGGATGATTTAGTAAATAAATTTAATTGCCCATATCTGTGAGGAAGTTTGAAATGTTTGAAGGAATAGATAGGTAAAAGGAAAAAAGAAGAAGAGGAGGAGGAGGGAGGGGAGGGGAGGAAAAAACTATAAAAAATAGAACAAAGTACATTCTAGTATTCTATTTTAAGAAGATGGATACTCAACAGTGATTGCCAATCAATCTTGTTCCAAGCTTCTGAAGGAAGCTCCAATGTCCCCTGGGTCAGCATGACTTCCGGAATAGAACTGGGAAATGTGAAGCGTGAGAGGTCAGATGTTGGGCATCTCAGAAATAACAGTTCCTGCTGGATTTTCCAATCAGGGAAAGTAGAATCCTTCCAAAAGACTCAAAATAGGCAAGAGTCAGGCATTCATGGTGGTGTCCCCAGCCTAAGTCTGACAGAGAAATACTGGAAAAATCCCAAAGGCACAAAGGATATGAAAACTAACTGAAAAGATCAAATGTGATGAAATGGAAAAAGCCCAACCTTTGGGTCCTGGTACCTCATTCTTGTCCTAATTCCTAATATGGCACCTCAGTCATATCACCTTTCTCTTTAGCACCGATTTTCTTGTGTCTAACAGCAGAATAATGATGCTTTCCTTCCCCAGTAAGCTCCCAGGAATGGCAGTGAGGAGAGGATACAATTCCGAAATGCTCCCCACGCGAGAGGATGAAAAACTGTAATGAAATAACTCACATGTCATAGACTCTGAACCTACCGAGCCAGGAAAACTGTTTTATCTAATCACCCCATTCATTCATTTGTTCGTTCATCCATCCATTCATTCTTCCTGTAAGCCTTCATAATGTATCTATAGTGTGCTAGATGCTGGGCTTCAGAGATGAATAAAACATGGCATTCCTCTCAAGGAGCTTACAGTCTGGTGGGGAGACAAACACTCATACAGTCAAATACAGAATGAAGGACAAGGACAGCATATTGAAGAGGTCACCTTAGCTGTGTGAGGCAGGGGTGGTTTCTCAGACAAAGGGGAACTACAACTAGATATTGAAGATGATGTAGGGCTGAGAGTAGGTTTGGGGTTAGAAAGGCAGGAACCAGGGCAGAAAGTTCAGTTTAGGCAGAAGGATGAGCCCAAGCTGTGCTTGAACTAGAAGAGAGTAAGAGGACATGCTTCCTGGGGCTCTATGGGAACCACCTTGTACTTTCTGCTCTTCTTCCCCCCCAGATTCCTAGTCAGGCACTGAGGGATGTATGCCCTTGATTCCTCCACTGTAACTGGAAACACAGGAATTGATTCTCTGTTATTGATCTGAGTGTACTATACTCAGTGTTAAGATGGCAAAAAACACTTTGACAGTTACTGAGCTTAAGTGATTCCTAGGCAAAACATCTGTGAAGGTCTTTTGTATATGCTATGAATAAACGCATTTTTATCTACATACAAAGCTAGCAGCAGCATCAGCCAAAAAGAAAGAGAATGGAAACTATGTGGTCCTGTCTCAAAAAGTCAAGCATCAAATTCCATGCAAGGTTCCGAACACAGGCCATGTTTGTAATTACTGTGATAAAGGAGGAGCTTCTCAAATGGCTATTTCTCTAAATCCAGTGTCTTTATTCAGGGACAAACCTGCAATTTCCATGTTGCATTAGGATGCTCTGGAAAGTCAAGGCCCCTGCAAGCTCCAGAGAATGGCTGAAATAATAAGCATGTCAGAAATCAAACTGTGTTCAAAGACAAGGACTTTAAATCCTACTTCTGGCCTCTTCTGTCTCTTCCTTTCTTCAGACATCTCTTTACAGTAAGTCTCTGTTTGTGGCCCATACACACAGGTACATACCTCCCCTTCATGGGGCTGTACCTCTTTGGGCCAATATCTCCTAATGCCCCGACTACCGCCATTTGCTGGCCAAAAGCCAAACCTTGTAGTCCCCATTATTGCGTGCTTCTTTCTTCCTCTCCAGATCCAAGTCTCATCAAACAGGCATCTCCTCCTTTCCCCACCCCATCCACAGTCTCCTGAAGGCTGCAGTGGGACAGCCTTCTCTCATCCTCACTCACTTCCATGTCTACACAACTGCCACATTGAACTTCCTCAGTCATAAACATCTTAGTGTCCCTGTAGGTCCTAAAATATTACTGGCTTCATGTTGTCCAGTGTCAAATTCCATTGGCTGGCATCCAGGTTCATGGCAATCTGGCCCCTTCCAACTTCACCTCCAGCTCCACTCCAGCATGTATCGGCTATTTGTTCCAGGGACATTGGTCATGGGCTTCATGTCCCTCCATCTATACTTTGCCTATTCCCACTGTGGATCTGTGCAGTCAGTGTTGTTTTAATTTAGGATGTCCTGCTTCTATCATCAGAAACACCATACCTGATTCTTCTTCTGACTCAGCTAGAACCTCATATCCTTGAAGCATTGAAGCATTGCCTAGCTCATACTGAATGTCCTTATGGTGTGAATGTGTGCTGGTGTGCCAAGTGACTAGAATTATTTCTTAGTTGTTTTTTTCCCTGTGCACACTTATGTGTCAGCTTCCTAGCAGGAAAATAAATGTCACAAAGATAGGGATAATACATCCCAGGTGTGTCCCCATGGGCCTAGTGTATAAAAGACATTTAGTAAATACTTTTGAATTAAGAAATTTTTATGACAATCAACCTGAAATAAATTTTAAAAATATAAGAGTATATATATATATATAAGGGAGACCCCCCAAAAAACAATTTATCTTCTGGAGGGCAGGCCCCTTGTAGTACAGGCTTCCCCCACTAGGCGAGTGTTCTAGGAACCCACCTGTATCAGTATACCAGCTGGTGTTGTTGTGAGAGGCTGAGCTTGGTTTCAGTGAAAGCTTTTTGAAGACTCTTCAACATATTTGTCCATTTCATGATGGGTGATTTACAGGTGCACCTGCCCACACTGCACTGAGTGTTCATTAGTTTTTAACCAAAAACAGCATGACCCCCATGCCCCACCCTCCCTATTCACCTGATCTCACCTGAGCAACTATTTTGTTTCTTCCCAGATGAAGAAAAGTCCTCAGGGGGAACCATTTTGCCCATGTGGAGGGGTGAAACAAAAAATGACAGAAGCACTAAAAGGCATCAAAATCGACAAGTTCAAAAATTATTTTGAGCATTGGAAAAAAATTTCTCAGTAAGTGTATTACATTAAATGGAGAGTACTTTGAAGGTGACTGAAGTTTAAACATTTAAGAATAAGTAAACAATTTTTTATAAATAAATTAGAAGGTTTGGGGTCCCCCTCATATTATCCTACAAATTAGGTGATTTTTGTTATTAAAATAATTAGAACTTATAATATATCTAAAACCTTTAGATCTTGAAGTCCATTATTGTGAACACTTTATATTACAGATGATAAAAATCCAAAAAGATGTTAATGGCTTGGAGAATTATAATGAGGTGTTTACAAGGTCTGACAAAGAGATGAGGAAGGGGGAGTGACCATCTGTACCGACCAGAGAGGCCTCCACAGCGGTAGTGATGGACAGACACAGGGACGGTAATCCCAGCAGGCAGACCAGCACGTGCAGAATATGGGAGCCTGAGAAAAGATTTCCTATTTGGGAACCGCTTTCAAACTTCATCTGATCAAAAACTCCAGTTATATTCCCACACTCCTGCTCAGGTTCGATGTTTTGCTTTGTTAAGGAGAGTTTAAAGACTGCTCTTAAATCGTTCCTTTGTAACACAGAGTGCTGGAAGACTGGCAGTGCTCTGCCACAGGTCTCTGCCCAGGCCCACAGACAGCCACAATGGAAGCATTTGATTCCAAGAGTTTGTTTTTTATCAGTCGCTTCCTTCTCATGTTTGTTAGGCGACGGTATGGGACCTTATATTTAAAAAAAAAAAAAAAGAGACGTGTAAGTTTACAATCTGGTCACTCCACTACAGAAAAGTTCACTGCCTGCTCTTTAGACAAATATGTTCTTATTATGGTTCCATAATTGTGCGATTGACGTCACCTCTGTGAAATCTAAGACCATGTGCGGGAGCAGAAATACCACTCCAGAAGGAAACTCATGCGGAGTGCTTGTGGCAGGTGCCACAGTGACCGACTGCATCCCCTTGGCTCATCGGGGAGGCCGTCGGCAGCTCACTTGGATAGCTCCTTATCTTCCACAGACTACTTCAAACCCCTGTACTTCTCCTTCTGATGGCCCTCTCTCCTCCCGGGAGTGAGCTGGCCAGGCAAGGAGCAGACGAAGATGGTGGGAAGTTAAACCCTCAGAAACAAGCCTTAACCGATGAGAATCTAGCCCTGATGGATAAATGCCTCAGGGGTCTTTCCTCTCTGTGGGTAATGCTTGAACCCAAATTCTTGTCTCAGAGTCCGCTTTGGGGACAACTTAAGCTAAGACAACCTCATAAGCCATACTACCATACTTGTGTTTACATTCTATATCGTGGAGCTAGGAAACCAATCAAGTATTTTAATTAGGGAAGTAACATTACATATATATGTATGTAAATATCACTGAGATGGCTAGGAGAAGGTGGTAAATTGTAACAGGAAAATGAAGGAATCTCAATTAGGAATTTGTGGCCAAAGTTGCGGGTGGGTTCCAAAGTCGTCATGACATCAGGCATTAAGTTCCTGATCTCTGGGCCCAGCCTATGTAGCTACAGCTGTTCATCTGTGCATATGGGAAGCAATTTATATGTCTAAGCAGTTGTCCACCCACTTTTACGGGAACCTCTAATTGCAGAATTACACCCATGTTTTCCAAAGAGAAAACGCTGCCTCCCCACTGACTCATGTTCGTTTATGGAATAACTTCTTATCCCCGGCAGAACGGGACTGACTTTGGCTCTCTTTGCACTATTCTCATCCCAGAGCTTACTCTGGGCCTCTTACTGAGCACAGCCTTTGAAACACCTCGAACTGTTAGGAACGTACATTAACTGGGGTTAAAGACTGGATTTCTGATCCTGGTTCTGCCACTTGCTACCCTTCTGTGAGCCTCAGTTTCCTCGTCAGGAAAATGGGTATGGAAATCTTTGCAGATCTGCTGTGAGGATGAAAGGAAGTGACTGGTTGTTCTGGATGATCGCTGTCCGTGTCCTGAGCTCAGCAGTGAGCTAATCAGGACTCCTCAGGTCTGGTAGGGACTTGGCTCTTAGGGGCTTTCCAAGATCCATGACAGTGAGGACTAAGCCTGCTCATCTCTGAATCCCCACAGTGCCCATCTGGGGTCTAAAATGTGCCCATTGTCCTGAGTCCACAGGGAACAGAAGGGTATAAAAAACACGTGGAGGGGCCTGGCAGCAAGTAGGGACTGTGGCCCCCTCAAGGGTTCATGGGCCAAGGACAGCAGGAGTGGGAAGCATCTGTGAACAGGAACCTGCCTCAGGAGGCATTGCAGAAGAGCACTCAGGTGCACCCAGGAGGGTAAGAGGCTGAGGGACAGCTCTGGAAGGGACCAGAGTTCCTGCCGTGAGCTTAGCAGGTGCTAAGCTGGATGGTTTCGAAAAGAGAACAAGCACCTCTGATAGGCACCTCTGGTCTCTTTCAGGGATCTGTCACAGGCATGGGGGACAGGACCTGCTTATTCAAGAAAACCAATGATCCCAGAATGATCTGGAAAAGGGGAGGCACTTCGATATGGGTCTCCTTCAAGAAGTGCTTACAGATGACTTTACCTCTTCTGCTCACTCACATTTCCAGTGTCCTGTTCTCCAGATTCCAGCTTTCTTCCCCATAGTTGCCAGCTGGGTACTATTCTTGTCCCTCCTCAGCTGCAAGTCTGGCACCATGAGCACTGGCCTCTGCTCAGCCCAATGTGATAAGTGATGTCTACAGTAACTCACAAGATTGGGAAATAAATGGCATCATGATCTCTAATGTATAGGTGGCATGGATACTCAGAAAGATCTAAAAAGCCCACCCAAGACTATACAGCTTATATGTAAAGGAGTTTGGACTTGAACTCCTGATTCTACTTCCTATCGAGGGGTTTTCAAGTTGCTGGTAGTTTCATCAGTAAAATCAGATTAAGACACAAGAAAGCCCACCAGCCACTCTGTAGACCTCAGATAGTAAAAGGGGCAGCTGGATGCCCCTGATCAGGAGCTGAGGAGGACAGCCCTCCTCCAAGGTGGGAGTGGTCTCAGAGTATCGTGGTCTCTGATCTGGGGACCACATGAACTCCCAGCCACCAGCTGAACTAGTTCTTAGGAATCTTGACTCTAGGATGTGGAGACGGCAGCTTGTGCATCCAAATAATCTGATGATGCTTTTCATGAAAGTGGAGCTTCATACTTGAAGGTCTGTGAGCTCCTCTATGCAACCCCAGGACCGCCTTGCAAGACATACGCTCAGCATTCTTGGCACCAGCTCTAGTTGGGGACGCCAGGATGCTGTGTTAAGTGACTTGTCTAGCAGGGAGATGACAGCTTTTCAGGGCCCCCACCCTCCACTTCAGAAATTATTTTCTTTAACAGAGAATTATCCAAAGTAAATTAAATAAAAAAATACATACACACCCCATCCTCCCAAGAGTGCACTTGCTGTGTGACAGATGGATTCTACTTCTATCCCTGGGAAATGCAGCAGAGTCAGCAAGAGCAGGCCAGAGCAGAGGGGCGGGAGGTGTCCTGCTCACCCTCACCATGTTGGCATCACCGAGCAGATTTGGGGGAAGGGCTTGGATTCCCCTGGTTGCCAGTCATTTCTGACAAGCTGACAGATGACAAAAACTATTTCTTCCTGATTCTGGCAAGATTGTGTAGCGACAAATGTCATTATGGCAAGCTCAGAGTGTGGGAGCCAATGTGATTTTTGTTAAAAATAGACCCACAGAGAGACAGAGTTGAAAGGCACCTTTCAGTTTATGGTTTTGCAAAGAGAGACTCAGAGAGGGCAAGGCACTTGCTTGAGGGCACATGGCGAGCTCACCAAGCAGTGGGGAAGCAAACACAGGCCACTGGCCCCAGCCCAGGCCCTTCCCTGCCGGCCACAGTCTCCTCTCTGTTTTCTTTAAGAAACACAAGTAAGTGCTTCTGTCAAGGAATAATGACCATTCTAGACCATGTAATCTTCCCTTCTTAAGGGATTTCAGATATAAAAGTTTAAAAAATTAAAAAGAGAATCAACTTTATAAAACAAAATTGTCTTTTACTTACATTTTCAGTTTTGTCTTTGTCTAAATTCTCCGCCTTTGCCACTGTCTTCCTCTTCTCCTTTGTAACTTTCAAAGGCCCTTTGTTTCTCTGAAGACTCTTGCTTCTGGAAGCTCTTGCTTGATCTAGTCAGTGACCGGGGACTATGGCTTATGGCCTAGTCCCTGGCAAACCCTATCAGGACTACCCCCTCCAACTGGGGACTCCCCAGCACAGAGCCCAACTGGATGAAAGGCCTGTTTGTCAAACTCCTAACTGCTTTTCACAAACCCCATCCCAGATGCCATCTGCTCTGGGAAGCTTCATTGATTCCAAGAGAGGTGATCCACTTTACAAATGAGCACACAAGCGTTTCCTTCCTCAGAAGGAATAGGGCTCATCCACTTCACAGCGTTGCCATGAGCAAGAGGTAACATGCAGTGCGTGTGCCCATGGTCACTGCCAGGACCATACTTAAGCCTGTGAAATTATATTATGTTACTTCCGAGTTGATCTTCCTAAAGTCACATGCCAGTCAGATTGAGACCATGTCAACAAGCTGACAAACTCTGGTTGGATGCTTTTCCCAGCTCCTTGTTCTACCCTGTTCATCTGCCTACTCCACATCAGGCCCCCCACCCCCTTTTTCCCCAACACCAGCTCATCCACTTCCCAGGAAGGGCCACCTCTCTGGCCCAGGCCCCAAACTGAAGGTCACTGTCCTCTCACCTACCCTCAAGGATGCTCTCAGTGTCTGAGCTACACTTGAAAAATGCTGTCATCTGCTAAAAGGGAATTCTGATATCAACCAGCTATGATCTCATGGAAAAAGGGAAAAAGCCAGAGACTTTCTGAAGACCCTGAAATTGCCCAAATAGGCAGCAACTACCACCTTCCTGTAGCCCATGAGACTGGAAGGCAGCCTCAGAATGTGGCCAAAATCCAGATCTAGCCAGATCATAGAGCCCGACTCCTGATGGGAAAATGTGAGCCATGGGCAAGGTTGAACTCCTACAGGAGGAGACCTTTCGTGACGGGCCCTCTACATGACCTCTGGAACATGGGAGACATCTGTCCAGTTATAGAACTATTTTATGGGAGGTATGGGGGGTGGGGTTCATGTCCCTTGGCTTAGTTAGTCAATTTCCACAGAGTCTGAATTCAGGGACACAGAAAGTCCTAATGAACTTGCCCCAGCATGACCTCTGCCCCTCTGTGGAGAATGGAACCACTGTTTCTGGACAGGCCTGGGCTGGATTCTCAGCATCTGTCCTCCAAAACCCTTTCTTCAACACCAGCCCGTTCACTCTCCTGGCTGGAGTCCAACCCTGATAGAGGTCCCAGTGGGCACAGGAGGCCTCAAAAACACCCAACCTGGAGTCACTCTCCCTATTGGGTGGGGGCTCAGCTCTGTGAGTGTCAAGGCACTGTTGTTTCCCAAGGTCACAAGTTGGGTGCCCAGACATGCCCTGAGCACAGAAACAGAGCAAAGCCAGGGCTGGGATGCTGCCACCACCATGCCTGCTTTGCATGGCACTCAGAGTAGCCAGAAAGTACAGAGTTCCCTGCCTGAGAAACCAACACAGAAATAAGCCTTAGTAGACATCCATGAGAAATACACACACGCATGCAGGCCTGCACACACACACGCACACACTCACACTCACACTGAGGAAATATACAAAACACGATCCCAAGAGGAAGAGGGCCAAAAAAGGCAGCAATTTTAAAGATGGAGGATAGCCAGTGCAGGAAAAACCAAACGTGTGTCAGGAAAGCTTACTGGTAAGAGAACAGGGACAGCTTCCTGGCTGTTCTGTGGTGTCACCCAGATCCCCTCCAAAGGGCTGAGTCACTCATTCCCCCAGCTGCTGGGAGTGTGGCTAGCACATGGCTCTTAGCTGAGTTTCACTCCCTGAATCCTTGAACTGTACTTCCTTCAAGTGAACCATTTTGCATAAGGTCACACCCTTGCTGGAGGCAGCCTACATCCAATGACTGGTTAATAACAGGCAAAAAAGGCCCAGGCTCCTCTCTTCTATTTAAAAAAACTCAGGGACCATCCCAGCTCCATAGCTGCCTGTAGCATTAGCTGAGACCTTTCTTGTCACCACAGTGCAGTCCAACTTCTCCATCAGCCCAAGCAGACTTCCTTCATTCTCCCCTAAGTACTGATCCTGAGGGAATTTCCTGATGAGCTCCCTGCACACTAATCTCAGTTTTAAGTCTGGTTCCTGAGGAGCTCAATCCTAGACACTAAGCCAGCCTGAGTACAATGGTGAAGATGCACTGAAGAGCGAGGTGGAGCCCTGCCCTGGGTACCTCCTTGTGTGTAGGCATGCAGGATTAAGCTATGTTCACCACGCTCAGGTCGGAAAGATAAACACTTGAGCCTTGAGATCTGGTTTTGCCCCTTACTTTCCTCCTCTCACAGCCTCAGTTTCTATGTCTTTAGAATAGTTCTATAACTGTCTCACATGGGTTTTGTGAAGGTCACTCAAGAGTGAGCACTGGTCCACGTGCCTTGTGAGCTGGAAAGTTGCTGTCCAATATGTTTTCAATTAAACTTAAAATGGTCCAGAAGCCCACAGGAAGAGTCAGTCAGCCTTCTGGGAAAAGAGAGCTCTGAGAGTGTATTAGGGTTCTCTAGAGAAACAGAACAATTAGATATGTAGAGATATGGAGATTTATTATGCAAAATTGGCTCACGGAATTATGGAAGCTCCACAGTCCCAAAATCTGCAAGCTGGAGACCTAAGACAGCTGGGGCTGTAACTCCAGTCTGAGTTTCAAGGCCTGAGAATCAGGTGATCCTATGATATAATCCCAGTCTAAGGGCTAAAGAAAACTGATGTCCCAGCCCAACAGGGAGGAAGAACAGTGTGAATTTTCTCTCCCTCTGTGTGTTGGTTTTTAAAATACCTTATTTATTTATTTTTAGAGAGAGGGGGAGGGAGAAAGAGAAGGAGAGAAAGTGATACCAGGGAGAAACATCTATCAGTTACCTCTCTCATGCTCCTAACTGGAGACCTTACCTGTAACTCAGGCATGTGCCTTGACAGGGATTCAAACCAACAACTTTTTGGTTTGTGGAATGAAGCCCAACCCACTGAGCTACACAGTCAGGGTTGCCCGTTGTTTTATTCAGGTCCTCAACTGATTAGGTGATACCCACTAGCACTGGGAAAGACAATCTGCTTTACTGAGCCCACTGATTCAAATCCTCATCTGACTCAGAAATGTTATCATGGACACACCTAGAAGTAATGTTTTATCTGGGTAGCCTGTGGCCATTCAAGTTGACATAAAAAATTAACTATCACAAGAAGGCTACCCAGAGGTTAGGGTCTCTTGAAGGATCCCGAAATGAGAGACCTGGGTTTCTACCATAGTTCACCCCTGAGGGTCTTGGGCAGGGTGTGCCTTCTTTCTGGGATGTGGTGCTCTCCTTCCTCTTGTCCAGAAAGAACTCTGCAGGCATCATCTCAGCTGAATTCTCTAACCAAGGCCAATGGAAATAATGAGCTTTCTCTGTGTTCCCTAGAACATTCAAAACCACCATTTTGACAAGAACTAGGATATTACCAATCTTCTTAATTGAGTTTCCTAACTACAAAAACACTGTGAAATGAGTGAGACTGTCCTATAAGCTCTTGAAGACATCCTAGGGCCCACATAGTGGGGAATGAAAACTGGACTGATGGGCCAGGGACGCGTCATTTTGAACTGCACTGGAAGGAGCATACCACGGGGTGCCCCTTCTGAGAACGAGTAAGACCCACCAAAAGCAGAAAGGAAAAGACGAAACCTTCTATGGCATAATGTGTGTGACCTTAGAGATCATTAAAGGCTTCACTGAGCCCCAAGCTGCAATGGACAGAGAATTTTGCCACAGTGCTGCTCCATACACACAAGCAAAGCCAACATTTCTCCATCTCTGTTTGGCGTGATTCCTCCATTGACTGAGCCAATGACCTCAGAGACTCAAAGTCTGGCTTGCTCATCCCCTAAGTGAATATTTCTTCAATGAACAAATAAATGATGCCTAATCCTCAGCTGCTCCCTTCCTACTACACAACCGAAAACATAATGAAATGACGCATGCATAAATTTAGTAACACAGACACAACATGTGAACTCACACGCTTCCATACATGCCCACAAACCCTAGTCCATAATGTCACATGCACAGATTCATGAACCTAAACACATAAATACACACAATTAGACCTACCCAGGTCCACACTCAGACACACACACATAAAAGTATTTATATACAGTCAAATTCCCACTCCTGAACCTTCCATCCTCATCCATGGTTTATGCATGGGTTTAACCACGTATGACCCCATGACTGGGTGAGTCATGCTCACAGTTAGACAATGTAATCATGGTCTGACTATTTGACAATGTAATCAATCATTTAATCACTTATTCCTGTGCTCAATGGATAAATAGGGTTGAAGAATAATAGTTGGCCATGGCAATGGCAGGCAAAAGACTGAGAAACTAGTGCTGGGAACTTCAACTATTCCAACAGGACTGGCCAAGCCCTCTGTTACTCAGGTTTTTTGGCTGCTCTACTTTTGGTGAAAAAAGAGAATTTCTAGTTTTTCCACATATGCAATAATAATTCCACTTATGTCCATCTTTATGTTGCTCAAGCTCAGCAACACAAGCCAAGGGTTGACTACAGGGAGTAGAGGGCTCCGTGTTCAGGGAGACTCATCCCCTTCATCTGCATCTCCACTTCTACAAAGGAAACCTTGGTCCTACTCAGTGCCACCGATTTTATACCCCAGGTACCATGGCAAGTATGATGGAGAGCCACAAATGGTAAAAGCACGTGCTCAAATCCCCATGTCCTTTTCATCTCTTTACAAATCACTTTCCATATTGTATGTTATTTAATACAACTTTACAAGGAAGGACAATTATTTTAAATTAATGACTGCCTCTATCTCATAGAAGACATTGTGGTTCAGAGATGGCAGGTACCTGCCCTCAGGTCAAAATTTGAAAGAAACATAGACACATTTTTAATTCTCTGTCAAATGTGAAACCTAAGCTCTTTATACAACAACATCCAGCCTTCCCCTCACTTCAGACCATTTGTAACAAGAATGACAGTTAAAAAAACATGACTTAGAAGAAAGTCAACAAGAAAAATTAGTGCTCTGAAATAATTTCAGCTTGGTCCCTCCTGGTTTGTGTTGGTGACAGGAAATCAGGGTCCTGCCGGGCTGGCAAGGGACTTGGAGGCCTCAGACACATGAATTGGTCACGTTGGATTCTATCATCAGATTCCGGGTGCATCAGTGGGGCTTCATTTGCACTATATGAAAAGCAGTCCCAAAATACACACTGTTGCTAAGGTTACATCTTGCTGGATGCAAATGAAGATGGGTTTGTTCAGACCAGTTAAAAATATCTTGGCGCTGGCTGGCTAATGTTCCCATTGGCATAGAGGGAATTATCGGCAGCCTATTAAACTGAGAGGTAGGGTTTACCTGACTCAGCACTGGGGATCTGGACGGCATTATTTCTGAGTAATATTTTTAGAACTTGCAGAAACTACTTTTTTTTTATTAACTCAAGTCCTAAGTCTGGTTTCAGTGGGTTTTTTTTGATACAAATATAATCCAATAACAGGATCTACCACTGAAATTATAGAGGTGTGTTTTCTCTAGGTCCTGGAAGAGCCATCCTCATTAGTGTTTGTGGAATCTGGGAGGAAATGAGGATGAGCAGGGCTGGGGGTGCAGTCTGGTGGGACATGTGGAGAAGGGAAGCACAATTTTCACCTTGCCGAGTCTACAACATCATTATTTTACTTACTACCCCAGCAAAGCAAGTGTTATTATTTTTCTTTTGAAATTGGAGAAACTGAAGCTTAGAGACTCTCACCCATTCTGTAGTAAGTCGAGGGACTGAGAGTTAAATTTGGAGCTAACTCTGCAGTCAGCACCTTTCCTCTGTATCATTCTGTTTCTATAACGAAAGATAAATTATCAAAGAAAATTTTAAAACCTGAATAAGACATATGAGCCCAGAAGAGCAGTTGGAATTTTGACATTTGAAAAGAAAAGGCATTATTCAAAATTAAAGTGGTCTTGATTTTTTGACCACTTTAAATAGCCCTTCTTGACTATGTCTCAGCCTCCTGTGAGTCAAGGACTAATGTTTGTGTTTTTTCTCTGCCTCTGGATATAGCTCACCCTCAAATTACTGAGTCTTACGAGTTATCAAATCTGGAAATGTCAAAGTCAAAGAGGACCTCAGAAGTCATCCCACGTCATCTCTTCCTCGAGGCACAAATCCCCAGAACTGCATCCTTGAAGGGAGGCCAACCAGCCGTTTGCCTGGAATCCTGATGAGGGAGAGTAGCTCAGATTCATCGAATGCTTACTAATTGTTCAGCACATGGTACTCTTTTAAGTACTTTACCCTTTAAATTCATGTAATCCTTATAACAACCCTGTGAGGTAGGCCCTATGACTTCCGTGTTACAAGTGAGGAAAGTGACACACAGAGAGGTTAAGTCACTTGTCCAAGTTCACACAGCTTCTAAGTGGTGAAAATGGAATTAAGTTCCATGTACTGTGACTCCAGAACCTGAGCTGTTGTCCTCTGTGTGTTACTTTCTCGAAGTTGGCCCCTATGTCACAACACAGCCCATCATGTTTAAGGGAAGGCATAGCTACATGAGGGATCTGTCTGGTTTGCTACAGACATCTCTGAGATCAGGAAACCTGGACACATGTGGGCATAGGAAGCTGAAGGAGGAAGAAAGGAAGAACAGAGAGAAATGATAGCTCAGATAATGTGGGGTTCTAAAGCAATATGGGGCTAGTTATGAACTCTTTCTAGGGCTACCATAGGGGAAGAGGACCATTCTAATAGAATTATTTCAATTTCTTGATCACGTTATTGGTTAGGTGTGTTATATGCACTGTTATTAAGCTTCACTACAACCTGCAAAGTAAATGTCACTAACTCCATTCCAGAAGTGACGAAAATGAAGCTCATCAAGACCAAGTCCCTTGTTCACAGCCACGCAGCTAATCAGGCTGGAGGATTCAAACCAAGGACAGGGTAACTACAAAATATAGTGTCTTTCGCAATGTAATATTTTTAAAACTTTTGACTATTTTTGTATGTTTTCTAGCATTATACACTGAAACCAAGGCGTAGAAGTAACATGGGGTCAGATTTAATTTGTTATTTGAAAGAATGTCTGCATCAGCCATAACTTTACCCTGAAACTGTCCTCTCCCTGCATCACTGCCCACTTCAGCCTTCCTTCCACGCCCTCCGTGCCTCCTTCCCAGTTTCCTTCCCGGTTCTTCTGCCCGCTCTTCATGGCCTTTGGGCATGGGAATTCCCATTGCTCGCTCTGGGACATAGTTTCTTCTCCAGGCACATTTTCCTTCTGTCCAGTTTCTTCTGGCCTCATGGCTTGGTCTCTCTAATATCTAAAGGTTGACTCACAGATTGGTATTGCTAGCCTTGACCTCTGAACTCATGTATCCAACTTCAAATCAACATCTTTATTTAAATGTCTAATAAACACTTTAAGCATAGCAAGTAAATAAGTAATAAGATCTGTGATTCCTAGTCCTCCCAAACACCACTCCTTCTGTCTGAGTCAGTGGCAGCATAATCCACCCCGTGGATTAGAGTCAAAACCTGGACATGCCCCTGGATTCCACCTTTTCCTTGGCCCCGCTTCTCATTCGTCGGCAAGTGCAGCCTCATGGCTATGCCCTTGAATTATACCTTAAGTCTCTCCCTTCTTCTCCATTTATGCCGCTATCACCCTGCCCCAGCCACAGCTATGAGCGGCCCAGTTCCGAAGTCCCATAATGGTTCTCCCACATCCCATTCTTGTTCTTCTGGGCAACAGGAGCAATTTTTCTAAAATATAAATCAAATAACATCACTCCGTTCTTTAAAAATCTTCTACAAACTAAATTTAGAAGACATCTAAACTTCTTGCCTCGGGATTTCTCCTTTGTGTTTCTCTTTAACCTAATTTTGCACAACGTACCTTGTTCCCTGTCCCCCGCCACTCCCCAGACTCACTGACTTCTCTCTCTTCTCGGAGCACTCCAAAGGTGTTTTCAGTTGCTGTCTCTTTAGTCTGCAAAGCTCTTCCCCATTCTTTTCTCCTGGAGGGGGGTTATTTCTTATCCTTTAGGTCTCAGGTCAAAGGTCCCCTCCTCATTTAAGCATGTCTTCATCTCTCGATATAAAGGAATATTTTCTATAACACTCTCTATGTGTCAATATCTAAACTATACCTTTTACTCATTTACTGTTATTATTGCTATAGGTCAAGTGTTTGTGTCCCTCAAATTCATATGTCAAAGGCTTAACTCTCAAGGTGATCGTATTTAATATGAACACATCTAGACATGTCCATGTAAGGGCACAGCAGACGTTTTGAAAGGATACCCCAAAGAGTGAACCATGGGTAGTTCTGGGGAGCAGAGTGTATATTCACAAGTGTGCATTGGCCTTTTACTCTTAACTCTGTGTACTTCTATATTGTGGAAATGTTTACATTGGCTATGCATTTCCCATGCTGAAAATTTTTTTTAAATGATTTCATAGTTAACTCACCATATCTTAATGAACTCATATGCAACTCCCTGCTAGCCCTGGCTCAGCCCATCTGCACGGTCCCACTGTTCTCTTCTGCAGTCTCCAGCTCCCCTCAGCCAAGTGGGAAACCCAGCTCTGGTCTTGTACTTCTTAGCATGAGTGAAAATGCTGGGGGAGCAAAAACATGATGGAAATTTCATTAGGGAACTGCATTACCGGGACAAAGGCTGTTAGGTTTGGAAACGTCCATGCTTCTGCCTGGGAACACGGGTGTAAGGTTGCTGCCGTGGCTTGAACAGTTTCCATCTTGGATGCCTCTCAAGCCAAAAGAGAGAGAGAAAGGGAGAGAGAGAGAGACAGAGAGAGAGAGAGACAAGAGAGAGAAAGAGAAATATAGTCTTAAAAATGTAATTCTTTAAGTTTAAAAGAATATTATTTACCAAGTGACCCACACTAAAAGGTGTTCCTACACATACCCAGTTAAGGCTGATTAAACCACGCAAAAGCAATAGCACTGTTCCCATTTTACAAAAGAGGACCTGGAGCTCGGAGACGTTGCTTAACAGGAATGATTCTGAGTTGTGTTACTGAAGCACTGTATTCTCTTAGGAGACAGAAGACAGTGAAATGTACAGTACCCGCTCCAGCTTCCCTGCCGCTAATTAATATCTTCCACGTTAACGCCTTTTGTCTTTTACCCACCACCCAATTCTCCCCAAAGTGCAATTGATAAAGCAAATGAGGAGCGGCTTTGAGGCACCGGCCAATTCTTTCTTCCCTGTAAGCTTTTCTGAGTCATTCCCTCCTCTTACCACACTCAAGACCTCACTCTCTTGGCACTGGTGTGGGAGAGGGAAGGACAGGGAGGGAGTCAAGAGGGAAACCCAGGGGCACACATCTCCCAGAGAACAAGTCAGCTGGAGCAGATGTCAGAAGCAGGGTAATTTGCTTCAGAGCAAGAAAGAAAGAAGCCGAGATGAGCTGTGAAGGTGGGGGAGGGGAGTCATGAGGAAGCACAGTCAGAAACCGGAGTGTTGGTGTATTAGCTGTATTTCCTTATTTTCTGTATTCAGGATGCTCTGTGTGTGTGCAGCGTGGGGGGAGGGGGGCTTCACTGACCAAGGAGAGATGTCCCTCCTAGTCTAATTCTCAGAGATAACAACAGCCTTGCTGGGGAGGGGAGGTGCACCTTTCCTGGGTGTGCTAACGGATCCAGAGCCCACACCAATAACTACCTCCTCTGTCAGACTCTATAGCCTGGGGTAACATTCATCCTACACATCCTAGGGCCAGGCCCCAGATAACTGGGGCAGCCCCTGTGCCCCAGAGACCTCTGAACTTACTCAGACACATCCGTTCTAAGCCCGCTCACCCTTCCTTACCTTGCCTTTCCTGGAAACACAGCAACGAAAACTCTGGCCCTGACCCCAGTGCCCTTCTGTGTATGGCCCGGTGGGGCGCCATGCCTTCTGTTTCTAGGAAACTGAGTGAAAACTTCTTCCTTGTGACAATTATTTTTGTGACTGTGTCTTATCATACTAGATTGAAAACAAATCCAGGGTATATTTTAAAATGGTCAGGCTATAAAATAATTTCAAGATGATTAAGATGTTTGCTAGTACAGGCTGTGCAGGATGGTGAGGAATGGACTGTAACTACCCACCTTCCCCTCCCATCCCCCTCATCTTTCCCATCCCCCATTCCCCCCATCCTCCTCTAACCCCTATCCCCCTTTACCCCCCGACCCCTGCCACAGAGCACTGTTTGTCACTCAGGGCTCTAAGACTCCCTCTCCTTTCCTTTTATCAAATCTGGCTTTCTGCCCTGGTTGGTGTGGCTCAGTGGACTGAGCCTCTGACTGCAAAGCAAATGGTTGCCAGTTCGATTCCCAGTCAGGGCACATGCTTGTGCTGCCAGCCAGCTCACCAGGAGGGAATGCTTGAGGGGCGATACTGATGTTTCTCTCCCTCTCTTTCTCTCTCCCATCCTCTCTTTCTAAAAATAAATACATACATACATACATAAATTTAAAAAATGGGTTTTCTGAAAAGCATCTCTAGTCACTTTGAAGTTGGCATTTGCTCTCTGATCTTGCTGGACTGTCCTAGGACATGGGAACTTGGGCCTCTGGGAGAGAATATGGCGACTTCAGCAGAAGATTGCAGGTGACCTGGAAAACCCTGACCCCATACCCTGAGGGCACACCAATACCAACACAAGGCAACTGTTGTTTGTATCCTGTCTCCTCACAAGGTGAGGGGTCATGATTAGGGTTGTTTTTCTTTGGGTGAGTGATGAAAGGGGTGGTACCTGACTGAGACCCAAAGAAGGAAGCTGACAAAGATCTTTCCAGCTCCGGTTTCCCTGATCACACATCCGAGGTACTACTAGAGCACTTAGGAAGGCTCACTCCCTTCTCTTCTTCTAGAATAACCAAACCTCAGTGTGGATCCCCTGGGACCTGTAGTTCTTGCATCTCTCTTTCCTCAGTTTCCCCATCTGTATGATGTGATTGATAAAGAGGTGGATCTCTAAGGTCATTTCCAGTGTGGACAACCCTTGCTGTCCAACGAAAGTCCCTTGAGACACGCTGAGCCCGAGTGTGCTAGAGTATACTAGGAAGAGAGTCCAGGTGGGCCAGGAAGCTGTAACTTGATTTCAAATGCCAGCTCCCTTAATGGTACATGACTATGTGCACTCACATACACACATATACATCTGGAAAATAACCTGGTTTATGTATTGATTCTGGTTTCTCTAGATTAAAAGCCAATACTTCAGACTCCAGACAACTCTTTCTGGGTTGTAGGTCATAGGATGGCTCCCCAGATGCTGACCAGACGCACTCATTCTGAACACGGCATGTCCCTAACCCTCAATAATGCAGGAAGCACATGACTTTTCCATAGAGAGCAAAGACCTGGGGGCAAGGATATTCTAACAAATCAGATGCGAAATGCATTTTGGAAGAAGGAGCTAAGTGGGGGGATAAAGCTCCTTTTATTCTTTAAATTTAAGGAAATTTTTGGAGCATTTGATTTTGAGTATCCAGAACTAGACACTCATCAGTTATTTTCACTTCAAAGGCCTTTTCTCTGAAATCTAGGAAGGCATCGATGGTCACAAATTTGCTTTTATTCCTTTTCATGCGGTGTATCTGATGTGCTAAATGCCTTAAGTAGCTAACAAGCTATAAATTGAATGGAGAACAATTTCATTATTTTGTTCAGGGACTTAGCTATCCATTAGTTAATTTACCCATTTGCAAAATAGACAATAGCCATATTTTACAAATAGGAGAAATATATTTTTAAATAGCATTTATTAATTCATACTCCAGACATTCGGGCAAGATGGCAGGCTGACAAACACTTCCATGCTGCTTCCCACAGCAGAAAGACAAAAGGGAGAATTCATTTTCATTGCTGCAAGTCAAAGTCATTCCCATGAATAGCTGTATGGTCACAGGCCCCAGGAGCTAGGATGTGAATACCTGTGGAGAATAAAAATATAGGGCCATGCATTGAAGGGGATCCTGAACTGGCCTCACTGCATGAAAGCCAGAGCTACACAAATGGTACTGCCTCTGGACTGAGACTAGAAATATGACAAACAGGGAACAAGAAGCAGATGACCTGTGCAGGAGACAAGGCAGAGATGCCAGAGAGAAGTAGGGCTCTAAGGCACTCCCATGTGGCCTTAAGTAACACTTTTTAGAAGGTGTAAAACTTTTAAAAAGGCAAAAAGTGACTTGGTTCTGGTCTCCATGTGTCTGCCTGCACAAATCACAAATCAGTCCAAACTGGGACACACACGCACACACTTCCAAAACCAAAACCAAAACGAAAACTAAAATCAAAACCAAAACCAGAAACTCTACTGACTATGAGAAACCACAAGAAGAAACTGCCTTATGGTGTAATCGCAGTTACAACAAAAAGGGGAATTTATGCCGAAAGAAGAGACTTGAATCTTGGACATTTAATGTATATTAAAACAGCGGTCCCCAACCTTTGTGGCACTAGGAACTGGTTTTGTGGAAGACAATTTTTCCATGGACAGGGGTGGGCGGGGTTGGGGGGGAGACAGAAGATGGAACTCAGGTGGTGTGCCAGTGGGATCCAAGACCAGGAGGAGGGAGGTAGGGGACCCCTGCCCCAAAAGATAAATTAAGGAAAGACAAGTATAAAGCAAGAATTGCATAGAATGAAAGCATAATGGGAAAATTTCAAAAAGAAAATAAAAATTCTGCAAAAGGGCAGTAAGGGATTAAAATCAGAGATGGGAAAAATCAAGAAAGAGAATCATTCAAAATTCAGAAGACAGATGGAAAAAATAGGTAATAGAATCTCAGTGAAATGGAGGCTAAAATATAAAATTCTAACATGCATTGAATAGATGTTGAAAAAGCACGGCCCCATATCTGATATTTTGAACATGTTGTGACCAACTTTGATTTAAAGGTTGTAATAGACTCATGAAATGTGTTGGTCAGTTTTCCTTTTGTTTCTATTCTCTGGAATATTTTTTACATAAATTAGGTTCCTCAACATTTGGTAAAAAGACTATCTTTAGAAATATGGGCATGAGGAAAATGTAGAGTGGAGCTGGTGGTGATTAGTCATTTCAACTATGAATTAACATTATTTGATGGTAATTTTTTAGGGTTTTCACTCTTTTTTCATCAATTTTAAAATTTATATTTTGCTTTAAAATGTATATTTCAGTCATTGGCATAAAATTAATTTACTTTTAAATGTGCATCTGATAAAATCCAATGCTCATAAATGTTATTTTAAAAATACAAGTAACTGAGGATTTAAAATTCAAAGACTTAATCTGACAAACATACTCACCAAAATATGTCAACAAGCATCACATTTAACATGGAAATATAGAACAACTTCCCTAGAAAGTGGGAATGAGACAGGGATGCTGACTATTGTTAAGTTATCTAACATTTTATTGGAGGTCCTGGACAACACATTTAGGCAAAAAAAAAAAAAGAAGTAATAACAAGTAAAAATAAAAAAAGAAAAAAGAAAAAGAAAAATTTTATTATTTGCAGCTTACATGATTGTGTAGATTTTTTTAAAGATCAAAAAATCTACATGCGAACTAATAGAACTAGTAAACAAGGTTAACCAAGTCAGTCTCTGGATAAAAGATCAATAAGCAGAAACTATGTTTTTAAATACCAACAACAAAAAACTTCCAAGTAAAATTAAAAATGAATTCCAACTTAAGACATGAAAAAATATCAAATATCTAAGGATATGTCTGACAAAGGTATGTAAAGACTCCGTAGAGAAAATTGTGAAGCATTGTTGAAGCAGATTTTTAAAAAAGACATCAGTAAGGGGATAGATATAGCACACCATGGATGGGAAGGCCCAATATTCAAACGATTTTATTTGTTGCCAAATTGATTTAAGTTCATTGCAAACAAAACCATGACAACAACAGATTATTTTGATTTCTTTCTTATGTATACTTTTCTGAGAAAACTCACAAACTGATACTAAAACTAAAGTAGAAATGCCAAGGACTGAAGGAAGCCATGAGATGACAGTCTTGACGAATAACACAAAACGGGAGAAACTGCACCTCAGATATTAAGACTTATTAAAAAGTCACAGTAATTAGTCCTTTCTGGTGTGGCTCAGCAGGCTGACCTCCAGCCTGGGAACTAAAATGTCTCAGGTTTGACGCCTGGTCAGGCCACATGCCTGAGTTATTGGGCCAGGCCCCCAGCTGGAGGGGTGTGAGAGGCGTGAGAGGCAACGGATTGATGTTTCTCTCCTTCTCTTTCTCCCTCTCTTCCCCTCGCTCTAATAATAAATAACTAAATTTTCTTGAAAAGTTACAGTAATTAAGAGTGTATGGCATTGGCCTGATGTCAAAGAAGTGAGTGGAGCACAATAGAGGCTTCAGAAACAGATCCAAACATATAGAGAGAACTTATTTATATCAAAGTGGTTCTGCAAAGCCATGGGAAAAGACTAGACTCTTCAATAAATGGTTCTGGGACAAATAAATTTTCATATTGGAAATCATAAACCTTGACCTTTACTTTGCATCATATACATCAATTAATTATACAAACATCAATTTCAGATTGTTTATATAAATACAAAAGAAAAAAACAGCAGTTTCTAAATGACCACTTATACTAAGTGATACATATGATAAAGAATATAATTCAGCAAAAAGACAAGGCCAGAGGAAAAACAACAGTTTTAATAAGTCTAAATTTTATTATTTGTAAATGTTAAAACGTAAACTAAATGTTAAATGTATATAAAATTAGATATTAGCATTTTCAAAAAGTGCATGGGTTAAAGAGAAAATAAAAATGAGAATTAATAAATATTTATAAGTGAGCAGAATGCACTATACCTTAAAATTGGAAGGTTGTAGTTAAAGCAGTTCTTAAAAATATAAAGCCAAATGCATTAATTAGAAGACAAGAAGAAAATGAAAACACACGAGCTAACAATAAAGAAGAGTGAAGTAAGAATGCAAAAAATCAAAGTATAAAAATCTCTAAATAACAAAATAGTAACAGAAAACAAGTAAACATATATCAGGAATGCTCACTGTTTCCAAAGACTTTCTTTTCAAAAACCTAATCATATATGAAAAACTCATCTGATAAGGGGCCAAAATGTATAAGAAATACATATAATTCAACAGCAAAAACACAAACAACCCAATTAAAAAATGGGCAAAGGAACTGAATAGACATTTTTTCAAAGGGGACATCCAAATGGCCGACAGGTAAATGAAACTGTGCTCAACGTCATTAATCACCAGGGAAATGCAAATTAAACCACAATGCAGTATCACCGCATGCATGCTAGAATGCCCATCATCCAAAAGACAAGAGACAAACACTGGTGAGGAAGTAGAGAAGACGGAACCCTTGTGCACCGTGGGTGGGAATGTAAATTGGTGCAGCCATTATGTAAAACAGTATGAGGTTCCTCAAAAAACAATAAACATCGAGCTGCCAGGCGTTTTCCAATGAGTGTGTCTGTGCAAAGCCTGGGCCCAGAGGAAACTGGGAATGTGCAGTGCTCCTTCCCTTAGTGAAGTGTTTGCTTTTTGCAACAACCAGAGTTTCCATGACAAAGTTCTGGTGACAAGGAGCCATTGGGAGACCCCAAAGAGTCTCCCAGAAGGAAAGTCCCAGAGTGAGCATTTTCTGTGCTTGAGTCAGCATCCACCAGTAATGGAAACCTCGGTCCTGCCCCTGTGCTGAGATGACCACTCTGTCCTTGCTTATAGAAAAGGAAGATATCTCAGAGGGTCAGATGGACACATTGACAGAACCAGTGACACCCAAGGAAGCAAGGACTTACAAAAATAAAATCAGAGCAAGGTTTCTATGGCAGACACTACTGGTTTTCCACCCAAATCCCCTCAGGTCTTTGTACTGTTTTGGGGGGTCTATTTGTCCCTCTCTGCATTGTGAGGATCCACCTGAGATTCTTCCTTGGGCTTCTGCAGCTGCTTGGTCTGAAAGTGCTAATTTCAGGCAAAACGCCTGGGGGTTACCTTCTTCCTCATCACCCCATCATCCCCAACCCCCTGAGGCCCTGAGCCAAGTGACTGGTGTCACAGTCTGAGACTCATGACTGAAAGGGAGAAACCCTGAGGCACAATGTCCACTCCAGAGTTCCCCTGTGGCACCAGGCTTGTAATTTCATCCTTACTTGGCTTCTTCCTCCTTCCTATTTCCTTTTCTGCCCCTGTCATTTCCTGACTGGTTTATCCATATTCTGCATAAGTCATCTGCACACAAATTTCTTCTCATAGTTGGGTTCTGGGGGGCTCAAGCTAAGAAAGCTTCTAACCCCCAAAGCGGCTTACAGTTGTGTAAAAAAGGATATGAATACAGTGGTGTTAATTCTCTATTCAGCCAACCAGTAATAATGGGCATCTTTTAAGTGAGAGCCCTGTGCTACATGTTAGCAAGATGCAATGCTGACTCATACCCTGAAGGAACCTTCAGGCCAGTGAAGAGCACAAGGTGGAATACAAGTCACTTCCCCAAAAAGCACCAGGTAGGACTTCCAGGGTCTCCATGGCCCAGGTATTCAAGTCCTTCCACATCCCCATTTCCTTTTCCAATGTTCCATTGAAGTGAATTAGCCAGTGAACGAGACTTTAAAAAATATTAAAACCCTGGAAAATAGTGACAGTTCATACTGCATGGGGAAGGTACAGGTGAGAGTGGAGAGAGAGGGCAGTCGTTTACCACGTTCAAGGCCAAGCCCTTCCAGGCAGTAAGTGAATGGAGCTGATCCCACTCCCATCTCTGCTAGCTGGTCCCCAGCATCACAATAACTCACTGCTAATTTTCCAGGAGCGGGGACAAGGACAGAAAAGCATCGAGTCATGTGTTAGAACACATCAGGGCAGGGGCCCCCTCACGTCACTTTAGACACTCATGCACACAGAGCCAAGGATGTGCCATGACTTTGGATTAATAGGACGGGTAGGAAGAGGCTCTGTTTGCAGGAGGAACTGCAAAATTCCCTCCAGACGCTCTGTGGGCACCATCTTAGTTTCTGACATCTGACAGCCCCAGTCTCCTCCAGGAAAAGGATCAGGCAGAGAAACACCACAGGACACATGAAAATTTTCAGGAGGTTGTTTCAGTAGGTAACCAGGCTCAGCGCACAGAACAAATGAGACAGGGAGACTTTGGGGAAACACACACACACAAACAGAACAAACCAAAACTCTCTTTGTGTTCTGAAGGTTCAACTTTTTAACCTGCTGGGCCTGAAGGTAGTAAACCTATTCATTCTGCTTTATTCTTGGGATTGATGGAAAAATATGGGTCATTATTTAATGTACTGAAATAATGAGGAGACTGGAAATAGAATTAATAACTTCCAAATCAACATGGGAAAAACCAAAAAGGGAATAAATAGTAAGCAAAATCAACAGGAAGCATAAAAGAACATCACAGGAATGAGGTTGGTGCATCTGTTATCCATAATAAACATGACCGGGTTATGAAAACAAAATATCATAAGTTAAAAGAAACAATGCATTAAAATGTACCCCCCAAAATACAAATAAAATACAAGTTGTAATGGCCACATTGTAACAATCAGGTGGAATTCAAAATATCTATAAAAAGCAGTAAATGGGACATTACAAATAACTAAAATGTATACTTCACAATGAATATAACATTTTTTGAACCCTCAGAAAGATTTTTAATAAAGGTCCCTCAGAACATGCTCTAACAATAGATAATAAACAATAACATGACAAAGTATATATCAGATAAGCTTAAATTCATAGTCATTTTTGCAATGTATATCGAACATTGATAATGTAATACTCAACAACAACAAAAATTCC